>ML243982.1:109110-122524 GCA_005239495.1 Nicotiana undulata | reverse complement strand
ACAAGGACTGATTCTATTTCCTCTTTTGTCAAATCGTTGCCTTTTACTCCAGTAGTGAAAGAAGTCACGTGATCACGTGGGTCAGTCGTTCCATCGTATTTAGGGATATCAGGCATTCTAAACTTCTTAGGTATAAGTAGTGGGGCTGCACTTGGCTTCCAAGGTTGTTGAGAGTATCAATCAGCATCAATTCCTTTGATAATAGGTGGAACACCAGGGATTTGTTCGATGCGTTCGTTTTGTTCTTTTATCTGCTTCTGAGTTAACAATAAATTTTGTAATTCTGAATTACTAGTCGTACCTGGTCGTGTTTCAGGAGATGTATTGAGAGTTTCATTCCTGGTTGAATTTGTTAACTCCACTTGCAAATCTTCTACTGGAATTGCATTATTTAGTGGCGGTGCCGGTGGCATTAGAGGTACTTGTGGTAATCTTCTTGCAAATTCTCGCAAAGCTTGTCCTACGTAGTCTGCAATCATTTGCCTTATTTGATCTGATTCCTCCGGCTGTTCATTATTGTTACGATTGCCAGCTCTTTCAGGAGATGGTTCTCTTGAAGTTCGTGGAGTTCCTTGAGGAGGAGTTGAAGCTGGGGTTTCACTCCTTTGCTGGTTGTTAACGTCATTGTTGTTGTTGTTGAAGTTCGACATGATTTCAAGGATATCGATTGGTAGCAAAAACGATGATTATCAGGATTCCCGGCAACGGAACCAATTTGTTTAACCAAAAAATGAATTCTTTTGACTAAAGCTTAATTTAGGAAAAACTCGGGTTACTGATAATCGAATTAACCAAATAAAGAGTGAATAGCAATAATTTTGAGAGCAAAAGAATAAAAATAGCTTTTTAGTCCCCCAAAATCAGATGATCCTTCTTTCCTACATTTCATGTCCCTTTTATAGGGATATTCTCCTAGTACAACGTTTGTATTTCTGTCATAATAGCCTATTTAATGCTTAATTATTGCATTTATGAGGCGTTACAATGATAAATAGTAACTGTTATTTTAGGAGTTACATAACGTACAAGACATTGATTGCTGATCTTTGGATCGGCCCATTATTGCGCCCGGATTCGTTGTGACTGTGCCTCTTCTTCTTTGATTATCTTTCCATGGCTAATTTCTTGAATTGATCGTATCTCTTTATCCCGTGTCCACGTGTGATGTTCTACTTAGTCCATCTGGTTGGCTGAGTCATCCAAAATTTGTACACGTTTGAGGCTATATTTTTTACCAATACATCCTTTTCATTACTTCTGTTAGAAAAGATCATCAGAGAGGAGACAACCCGCTCAAAAGACCCTAATTTTCGACCAAGACAATCAAAGATAGCCGGCGGGGGCGCGACTTATGTCTGTGGCCCAAAGCGTACGGCCGAAGCGTCACGAAAATAAATGTGCACTGCCGAGGGTCGAACGACTCGAACCATAGATGCATCTATTACCCCGCTCGCGAATCGAACATGCAACGCGGTTGACATAATGATAAGGCTATCCCGCCCGCGAATCATACATGCGACGCGGGTGCCCGTATACATACACAGAATTATCAAGAATCCAGGGATTTAACAGAGATTATGCTTGAAGTCAAGAACTTAAGCAATGAAATTTTGAATGTAACTTCCTAAATATTTTCATACCAATTCAAGGATACTAAGAAGCTCAAAAATACATTTAAATTCACCTATAAAGCACATAAAAGCATGCTTGTGAGTCCTAAAACTACCCAACATAACATGATAGTCGCTACGCACGGACTCTCGTCACTTAGTGCGTGCGTAGCCCCCGCAAATATGGACATGCAATTATTTATAATCACCTATGGGGACAATTCCCTCTTACAAGGTTAGAAAGGAGACTCACCTCGTGCCGAGCCTACTTTCCGGGTCAAGAACGCGCCCGAAACTCCAAACTCGTCTCCCAAGGACTCGAAACTAGTCAAATATGGTATACATGAATTAATCTATGCTCAAAAGTATGAAATTTACCTAATTAAGTATTTATCTCAACCTACTTTGAAAAATCCCAAAGTACACCCCAGTCCCACATGCTCGGATTTCGGAAATTCTCGAAGGAAACACTTACCCATAACCTAAGGATCATTAATATATGATTTTTGTATGATTCCATAGCTAATTAGTGGGTAATTCTCTAAATTTCATAAAGCTCTAGGTTTTTTGTTTTAACCCTTGATTTTCACTAATTAGGAGGTTAATTTACCTAGGAATTCATGTATTAAACTAACATTAGAGTAGAAATCACTTACCTTTTAGTAGCTAAGTCGTTTGGCTCTTTTCCAAGCTCTCAAGGTCGACTATGGGGGAAGAAATGGGGTGAAAATGATTATGTCCCATGTTTTTAAAGAACTCACTGCCTACAGGGATACCGCACCTTCGGCTCAAGGACCGCACATGCGGTCTCTCATTTGTGAGGGAAAACTCGCACCTGCGGAATTGGACAAGGGAGTCTGGGCTCGCACCTGCGGATAGGAGCCCGCACATGCGGCTCTGCTCCTGCAGATTTCTATCCGCACCTGCGAGAAATGGGCAGCCTCACTTGAAGCCGCACCTGCGAGGCAAGGACCGCATGAGCGGTCTCGCACCTGCGGCTGGGCAACCGCAGGTGCGGTTACACCAGATCTGGTGCACCAGCAGTTATAGCTGCTGGTTTTTAGCCTCGTTTGATGCCCGAACGGCATTTGGGCCCACCCGAGCCCCCGTCCAAATATACAAACAAGTCCCAAATCATAATACAGACTTGCTTGAGCCTTCAGAACACCCAAAACAACGCTAAAACTCAAAATCACACCTCAAAACCCCTAGACTCGAACTTAAGAACTTTAAGTTCTTGAATTCGATAACAATGCGCCGAACCGACCTATACTACTCGGAATGACACCAAATTTTGCAAGCAAGTCATAAATGACATAACAGAACTATTCCCACTCTAAAAATTCCGTTCGGACATCAATAACACAAAAACACATTCAAAACCTCAATTTGAACTTAATGTAACTCATATCTCGCTATTTGGAGCCGGAACGCTCCCGGGTCATCCAAAACCCATTCCGGACATACGCACAAGTCCAAAATCATCATACGAAGCTACCAGAACCGTCGAAACTCGATTCCGAGGTCGTTTACTTAAAACGTTGACCGAAGTCAAACTTGGTCTTAAAGGCCATCCTTAAGGAGCTAAGTAATCCTATACTACTCTAAACTCTTCCGAATCCCGAACCACCCATCCCCACAGGTCATAAATCATAAAAACCCACTACGGGAAGTATCATTTAGGGGAACGGGGTCCTATAACGTAAAATGACCGGTCGGGTCGTTACATTCTCCACCTCTTAAACAAACGTTCGTCCTCGAACGGGTCTAGAATCATACCTGAAGTGCTGAATAAGTGTGGATATCTACCTCGCATGTCCTCCTTGGACTCCCAAGTCGCCTCCTTGACTGGTTGGCCCCTCCACTGGACCTTTATTGTCGAAACTCTCTTGGACCTCAACTGGCGATCTTGCCTGTCAATAATAGCAACTGGCTCCTCCTCGTAGCCCAACCTCTCATCCAGCTGAATGGTGCTGAAATCCACCACGTGAGAGAAGTCGGCGTGGTACCTCCGGAGCATGGATACATGAAAGAGCGGATGAACTCCTGATAAACTAGGAGGTAAGGCAAGCTCATAAGAAACCTCTCCAACTCGCCTCAACACCTCGAAAGGACCTATAAACCTCGGGCTCAACTTGCCATTCTTCCCAAACCTTATAATGCCCTTCATCGGCGAGACTTTCAACAGGACCTTGTCTCCCTCCATAAATGATACGTCACGCGCCTTCTGATCCGCGTAACTCTTCTGTCTGGATTGTACTGTGCGGAGCCGCTCCTGAATCAACTTTACTTTCTCTAAAGAATCCCTCACTAGGTCGGTGCCATATAACTTAGTCTCGCCGGGATCAAACCACCCGATAGGAGAACGACATCGTCGGCCATACAAAGCCTCAAATGGAGCCATCTCGATGCTGGACTGATAACTATTATTGTAAGCAAACTCGGCCAAAGGCAAGAACTGGTCCCACTGACCTCCGAAGTTAATCACACATGCCCTAAGCATGTCCTCCAATATCTGAACTATCCGCTCCGACTGACCATCAGTCTGAGGGTGAAATTTTGTGCTCAGATCTATCTGGGTACCCAACTCACTATGAAATTCTCTCCAAAAATACGAGGTGAATTGAGGACCTCGATCCGATATAATGGACACCGGCACACCGTGCAACCGGACTATCTCCCGAATGTAGGTCTGGGCCAACCTCTCACAAGTATAAGTAGTAGCCACCAGAATGAAATGCGCCGATTTGGTCAACCTGTCGACAATGACCCAAACCGCGTTAACCTTCCGCACAGTCCGAGGCAACCCAACCACGAAGTCCATAGTGATGCGCTCCCACTTCCACTCAGGAATGGGCATTTGCTGAAGTAGGCCTCCTGGCCTCTGGTGCTCATACTTGACCTGCTGGCAATTAAGACATCTAGCCACATACTCCACTATGTCCTTCTTCATCCGCCTCCACCAGAAATGTTTCTTCAAGTCACTATACATCTTTGTAGCACCATGATGAACAGAATACCATGAACTGTGAGCCTCCTCTAGAATCCTCTCCCTCAGGCCATCAACATTAGGAACACACAAACGACCCTGAAATCTCAAAACACCATCCTCACCCATAGTAACCTCCTTGGCACCACCCTGAATCACCGTCTCCCGTAGCTCTGCCAAGCACGAATCATCAAACTGCCAGGCCTTAATCTCACCCAATAACGAAGACTGAGCCACCACGTGGGCAAGCACTCGACGGGGCTCTGAAAGGCCCAATCTCACCAGGCGATTAGCCAAGGACTGAATATCCAAGGCTAGAGGTCTCTCCTCTGGTGCAATATAAGCCAAACTACCCATACTCTCCGCCTTCCTGCTCAAGGCATCTGCTACCATATTTGCCTTGCCCGGATGATAAAGAATGGTGATGTCATAATCTTTCAAAGACTCAAGCCACCTGCGCTGCCTCAAATTAAGATCCCTCTGCTTGAACAAGTGATGCAAGTTGCGATGGTCTGTATAAACCTCACAAGACACCTCATACAAGTAGTGCCTCCAAATCTTAAGAGCATGAACAATCGCCGCCAACTCCAGGTCGTGCACAGGGTAATTCTTCTCATGAACCTTCAGCTGGCGCGAAGCATAAGCAATAACTCTCCTTTCCTGCATCAACACACATCCCAAACCAACGCGTGAAGCCTCACAATATACTGTATACATCCAGAACCGGAAGGCAACACTAGAACTGGTGTTGAGGTCAATGCTGTCTTGAGCTTCTGAAAGCTCGCCTCACACTCGTCGGACCATCGGAACGGGGCATTCTTCTGAGTCAATCTAGTCAGTGGGGCTGCAATGGATGAAAAACCCTCCACAAATCATCGATAATAGCCTGCTAGATCTAAGAAACTCCTGATCTCTGTAGTTGAAGTAGGACGTGGCC
Source organism: Nicotiana undulata (assembly GCA_005239495.1). Taxonomy (NCBI): domain Eukaryota; kingdom Viridiplantae; phylum Streptophyta; class Magnoliopsida; order Solanales; family Solanaceae; genus Nicotiana; species Nicotiana undulata. The sequence continues at coordinate 116,988 of ML243982.1, read as the reverse complement.
AACTCTGAACTGCCTCAATCTTCTTAGGATCAACCTTGATACCCTCTCCGGATACCACATGTCCTAAGAAAGCCATGGAATCCAACCAAAACTCACACTTGGAGAACTTAGCATATAGCTTCTGTTCTCGCAAAGTCTGGAGCACAACCCTCAAATGTTGCTCGTGCTCGCCCAGGCTACGTGAGTAAATCAGAATGTCATCAATAAAGACAATGAAGAAAGAATCAATATACGGCCTGAACACCCTGTTCATCAAGTCCATAAATATTGCAGGGTCATTAGTCAAGCCAAAGGACATCACCAGGAACTCATAATGGGCATATCTCGTACAAAAAGCAGTCTTCGGAACATCTAAGTCCCGAATCTTCAGTTGGTGGTACCCCGATCTCAAGTCGATCTTAGAAAACACCCAAGCACCCTGCAACTGGTCAAACAAATCATCGATACGCGGCAATGGATACTTATTCTTAATGGTGACCTTGTTCAACTGGCGGTAGTCAATACACATCTGCATGGACCCATCTTTCTTCTTCACAGATAGTACTGGAGCACCCCACGACGATACACTCGTCCTGATAAACCCCTTAGCCAACAACTCCTCAAGCTGCTCCTTCAATTCCTTCAATTATTTCGGAGCCATACGGTACGGGGGAATAGAAATAGGCTGGGTGCCTGGGGCTAAATCAATACAGAAATCGATATCACGATCCGGAGGCATGACTGGAAAGTCTTAAGGAAATACATCAGCAAACTCTCGAACTACTGGCACTGAATCAATCGTCGGAGACTCGGTGGTGGTGTCCCGCACATAAGCAAGATAGGCCAGACAACCCTTCTCAACAGTATGCCGAGCCTTCAGGGAAGAAATAACTCGACTGGCTGCACTAACTGAGGAACCTCTCCACTCTATCCTGGGCAACTCGGGCATGGCAGTAACTGTCTTGGCATGGCAATTTAGGACGGCATGATAGGGAGATAGCCAGTCCATGACCAGGATAATCTCGAAATCAACCATATCGGGCAATAGAAGGTCCGCTCTAGTATCGAACCCACAAAATGTAATCACACAGGACCGATAAATCTGGTCTACCACCACAGAATCGCCCACGGGAGTGGACACATAAATAGGAGTACCCAAGGACTCGTGAGGAACATCCAGGAAACAATCAAATAAGGCTGATACATATGAATAAGTGGATCCTGGATCAAATAACACTGATGTCTCTGTACCACTTACTGAAATAGTACCTGTGATCACGGCATCTGAGGCCACTGCATCTGATCGGGCCGGAATAGCATAGAACCTGGCTGGAGCACCAGATGACTGACCTCCGCTGGAGTAAATAGGAGCCGGCTGAGCTCCTCCTGCCTGGCCTCCACCTCTGGGACGACATCTACCATCCTGTCCTACACCTCTGGGCGGAAGAACCGCCGGTGCTGAGAATGTAGGCTGATAACTCTGCTGAACGGCCTTTCCCCTAAGCCTAGGACAGGTCCTCTTGATATGGCCTGGATCCCCACACTCATAACATCCCCATGGTACCATAACCTTTTGCCCTGAAGATGAAGAACCCTGGATAGCTGGGGGACAGTGAGAACTTTCTGGCATGGCATTGAAGTAAGGACTAGAAGACCCCTGATGACCGAAATACCCGCCGGAGGAACCCTGAATGGCTGGTAGGCGGTAAGAACTCTCCGACATAGCGCTGAAATAGGGCCTCACTGGGACACCACGGGGAGGTGGTGGAGGAGATGAATATGGAGGCCTTCTAGGTTGGACCCTACCAAACTGACCTCTACCCCTGGCCGGGGCACCTCTGAAATCTCCAGAAAATCTAGCTCTCTTATCCTGCTGACCCTGCTCTCTGCCCCTCGATCGATAACCCTCAATCCGTCGAGCTATCTCAACCATATGCTGATAAGGAGTCCTCATCTCCACCTCTCTCCCTAATACCTGAGTGCATCCCAGATACAAATCTCTGCACTCTCTCAGCATCAGTAGAAAGAATCATAAGGGCATGACGAGACAACTCAAAAAACCTGGCCTCGTAGTCTGTCACCGACATCTGTCCATGCTCCAGCTGCTCAAACTGATACCGCAGCTCTTCCCTCTCGGAGGGTGGAACATATCTGTCCAGGAACAACTGAGTGAACTGCTCCCAAGTGATGGGAGGGGAACCTGCCGGTCTACCAAGGATGTAGGACTTCCACCACCTGCGGGCCCTGCCCTCTAACTAGAAGGTAGTGAAGTCAACTCCATGGGACTCCAATATCCTCATGTTGTGCAGTCTGTCCCTGCACCTATCAATGAAATCCTGGGCATCCTCGCCATGCTCACCTCTGAAGATATGAGGGTGCAATCTGGTCCATCTATCCAATAACTTCTGCGGATCGCCATCCGCAGCTGGTCTGAGCTCAGGTGCTGCTGCTACAGGCTGGGCCCCACCCACGGGCAGTGTGCCCGAGGTCTAATATACTGCTATTCCATGTCCTGCAGCCTGGGCAGTAGGGGTCTGGACTCCACCTCCTGCCTGATATGTGGCAGGATCCGCTGGATATAAACCAACCTGCGTCATAGTATCCATTATCTCATCATACGGCCCATGACCTCCTGGAAGCCTGGCGCCGTCATAAAGTCCACTAGGGCAGGATCTATTGGGGGCACCTCGCCCTGCTCCTCTGTGATAGGATCCTCTGCCGGATCTGCTGGGTGTGCTACTGGAATAGCTCTAGGACGCCCTCGTCCCCTACCTCGGGCTGGTGCCCTCCCCCGGCCTCTGCCACGACCTCGGATAACGGGGGTAGCGACCCCTCCCAGGTCTAGAACATCGGATACGCGCGTCCTCACCATATGTGAGAGAATAAAAGAGTGAGATTCATTATACTACCAACTGCACGATAGAATATGAAAAAGGAGAGATTTCCTAACACCCTATAGCCTCCTGAAGATAAGTACAGACATTTTTATACTGATCCGCAAGACTCTAATGGGTTTGCCCGTGACTTGTGAGACCTATGTGAACCTAGAGCTCTGATACCATGTTGTCACGACCCAAATCCTAGTTTAGGTCGTGATGTCGCCCAACTCCGATGTCAGGCAAGCCAACCTTAATTACTAGTGATCCCCTTTTTGTTTATCAAACATTTTCCAATACTTGTGAAATTTTAGGACTTAATTACGAGATAAACAAGTGGTTTAAACAACTATAAAGGGATAAATAATTAAATTAATCACCACCAATAATTACGACCCAAAAGAATATAATATCCACTACGTGGGTATGCCAGGAACTGGCGTCACGAGTCTACGGGCATATAATAGAAATGAGTATCCAAAAGAAAATACAAGTCCGCCTTACTCTCTGATGAAATATAAACAGACATAGCAAAAGAAAAGAGGAACTCCAAGGTGCTGCCAGAGAAAAATGTCAAGGAGAGCAGCTCACCGAGAAGTCCACACCAATTGTAGGTCAGGGACGAACTCAGGACGAATACCTAAATGCACCTGCCTCAGGACCTGTACAGTTAAGTACATAAGCGTAGCATGAGTACATAAACAAATATGTACCCAGTGAGTATCCCATCTAATCTCGAAGAAGTAGTGACGAGAGGTCGACGTGATACTTACTAAGGTCAAAACTAAATAATATAATAAATTAAAGGCTAGGCAGGAATAGCAGTCGTAGTAATCACAAGGACATGAAATATCAAGTATAAATTTGTAATTACCTTTGCATGTCAAATTTCACTAACACATAATATACCAAATCTCCTTTTCAGATGAATCAATTTATACAAGTATCACAAAACTCCCAGTCAAATATATAGCACATATTATGCCGAAAGCGTACGACCGAAGCATCGCGAAAATAAATGTGCACTGCCGAGGATCGAACGGCTCGAACCATAGATGCATATATTACCGCGCTCACGAATCGAACATGCGACGCAATTGACATAATGATAGGGCTATCCCGCTCGCGAATCATACATGCGACGCGGGTGCCCGTATACATACACAGAATTATCAAGAATCCAGGGATTTAACAGAGATTATGCTTGAAGTCAAGAACTTAAGCAATGAAATTTTGAATGTAACTTCCTAAATATTTTCATACCAATTCAAGGATACTAAGCAGCTCAAAAATACATTTAAAGTCACCTATAAAGCACATAAAAGCATGCTTGTGAGTCCTAAAACTACCCAACATAACATGATAGTCGCTACGCATGGACTCTCGTCACTTCGTGCGTGCGTAACCCCCGCAAATATGGACATGCAATTATTTATAATCACCTATGCGGACAATTCCCTCTTACAAGGTTAGAAAGGAGACTCACCTCGTGTCGGCCTACTTTCCGGGTCAAGAACGCGCCGAAAACTCCAAACTCGTCTCCCAAGGACTCGAAACTAGTCAAATATGGTATACATGAATTAATATATGCTCAAAAGTATGAAATTTACCTAATTAAGTAGTTATCTCAGCCTACTTTGAAAAATCCCAAAATACACCCCGGGCCCACATGCTCGGATTTCGAAAATTCTCGAAGGAAACACTTACCCATAACCTAAGGATCATTAATATATGATTTTTGTATGATTCCATAGCTAATTAGTGGGTAATTCTCTAAATTTTATAGAGTCCTAAGTTTTTTTATTTTAACCCTTGATTTTCACTAATTAGAAGGTTAGTTTACCTAGGAATTCATGTATTAAACTAACATTAGAGTAGAAATCACTTACCTTTTAGTAGCTAAGTTGTTTGGCTCTTTTCCAAGCTCTCCAGGTCGACTATGGGGGAAGAAATGGGGTGAAAATGATTATGTCCCGTGTTTTTGAAGAACTCACTACCTACATGGATACCGCACCTGTGGCTCAAGGACCGCACCTGCGGTCTCGCATTTGCGAGGGAAAACTTGCACCCGCGGAATAGGACAAGGGGGTCTGGGCTCGCACCTGCGGAGAGGAGCCCACACCTGCGGCTCCGCTCCTGCAGATTTCTATCTGCACCTCGAGAAATGGTCAGCCTCACTTGAAGCCGCACTTGCGAGGCAAGGACCGCAGGAGCGGTTACACCAGATCTGGTGCACCAGCAGTTATAGTTGCTGGTTTTTAGCCTCGTTTGATGCCCGAACGACATCTGGGCCCACCCGAGCCCACGTCCAAATGTACCAACAAGTCCCAAATCATAATACGGACTGGCTCGAGCCTTCAGATTACCCAAAAGGACGCTAAAACTCAAAATCACACCTCAAAACCCCTAGACTCAAACTTAAGAACTTTAAGTTCTTGAATTCGATAACAATGCGCCGAACCGACCTATACTACTCAGAATGACACCAAATTTTGCAAGCAAGTCATAAATGACATAACAGAACTATTCCCGGTCTCGGAATTCCGTTCGGACCTCGATAACACAAAAACACGTTCAAAACCTCAATTTGAACTTAATGTAACTCTTATCTCGCTATTTGGCGCCGGAACGCTCCCGGGTCATCCGAAACCCATTCCGGACATACGCACAAATCTGAAATCATCATACGAAAATACCGGAACCGTCGAAACTCGATTTTGAAGTCGTTTAGTCAAAATGTTGACCGAAGTCAAACTTGGCCTTAAAGGCCAGCCTTAAGGAGCTAAGTGATCCTATACTACTCTAAACTCTTCCGAATCCCGAACCACCCATCCCCACAGCTCATAAATCATAAAAAGCCACTACGGAAAGTCTCATTTAGGGAACGGGGTCCTATAACATAAAACGACCGGTCGGGTCGTTACAACATAAGCATCTCTAGAATTTCTATGAATAGAGTCAATTATAGAAATTGTGCATTTGCTCGTTTTGTTTGTGTAGTATAGATCATGCCAGAAAAAGAAGAAGGAATATCCTTAACATACCTGAGCCGATTCTCTTGACGATCCTTCCAACACCCTTCAAACGCGACAAAACATGTAACGGCGGATCGAAGTAGGAAAAATCCGTATGATGTTCTTGAGAAAGATTATACCGGGCTCCCTTAGAATTGCAAATCCCGTTGCTATCGTCTAATCTTCTATGAATTTTACTTGTCTTGGACATACTTTTGTATAAGTTTACTGAAGAAAATCACGTTTGCCCTCTAAGCCTTGTGGAGGATTCATATGAATTCCTTCTTTGACAAATCACATACGTTACTTTGTAGTAGGCATCTCAATGTTTTAGTTTAGAGAAGCTTTGTATATTAGTGGGTGTGGTCCCTACTTTTGGGGATTATTTTATCCAAAAATTCTCCTACAAACCACCAACTTATAAAGACTAATGAGTCATTTGGTTGAATAGCTCATGCTGCCACGTGGGGCTCTTTAAACTTATCCAAAGATCTTGATTAATTAGTTAATCTCCCACTAAAATTAATAATTACTCAATTATTCACATAATCAAGAATTATATCAACTTACTCAAAATACTATTCACTTTTAATACACTTTACACACCTTATAATCATGGTTATGTGGTACCTTGTATGTCACTAGTCCATAAATACGGGGTATTATAGCTCGGACCGTATTTTATCCCAAAATGTCAAACTTCAACGAAATTCATTTTCTTCGAATTGCTTACGATGTCACCTTCATGAATTTACTCTTAACTTGTTTGAAATAGCATAATGCTTATAATCTCAAAATATTCTCATTCCCGAACTTACGTCGATTAACTTACGACGAAACATTAATATATGAAAATGTGAGATGTAACATCTCATTTTCGAGCTTCCATCAATTTACTTATGGCGTACTTTCACGTACGAAAACATGGGGTGCAACATCGCATTTGCGAGCATGGGCTGGTTTGGGAAGAATTCGCATTTGCGAGAAATTCTTAGCATTTGCGGACTCTATATCTTTGCAATTGTAAATGATTTGGTCACAATTGTGACCACTGACTGACTTAGTACTGCTTCGATTTTGTGAAATATTGTTCGCATTTGCGGACAGCTTTGTGATCACGCCCAACTCTAGTTCTAAAAAGGATAAGCGATCACTGCAAATATAATCCGCTCTAAGAGTCCAGAGTCGAATACCAAAGAGAACTAAGGCTTAGCTACAACTGTCTATTATCACTAAGAATACAAGCTCAAACAATTCCTATGTTATAATATTAAGATTACTATGTATAACTAATTAACTAACAAACTAGAGTAGTAAATTAAAAATAAAGATACTAAGGGTTGGAGACTAAATTAAGGAGTTCTAGAGTTATAATTTCCCAATTGTCGGAATCCTTCTCCCTACGTCTCCTAAAATTTTACCTAAGTATTCTCTATTGATCATGAGCACTTGACTTATCGTAATTCTCTCTCGAGCAACTATAATAATGTACTAGTCGTATTCTCTCGAACTACACTAGCTCACACTTTTTCATCGCTCACTATTATCACATCAAAGCTTCGTTATCTCTAATCCCGCTTTTAAACCCGCTGTATTGATATCTCATATACCTTAGAATTGATGTTTTTCAACAACCACATAAATATGTATCCTTTCTCAAGCAACACATAATAAATAGGCACAGTCAATTGTTGTCCATTCAACCAACTGAAATAAGCACGTAGTTGAACAAGTAGATAAATCTAAAGGTTAAATTATATTAAAACGTAACAAGAATTCATTCTCCAAGAGGTTCCATCAAAACTCTAAATAATAAATTAGCTACTCATAATAGTATTTAAAGCTACAATACTAAAAGTCATAACCAACAATGAAAAGTAGAAAGAAGAAGAAGAAGAAGAAGAAGGGGAAAAACTCGTGGTTGAATCTTCCTCCTTGCTCCTAGCGTGTTCTCGCCTCCTTAGGTGTTGTCTAACCCTAAACTAGTGTCTCCCCCCCCCCCCCCCCCC
>ML243982.1:74811-102764 GCA_005239495.1 Nicotiana undulata | reverse complement strand
AAATATATATATATATATATATATATATATATATATAGGAAAATAATGACTAACCCTCCAAAGCAATTTAATACACCACACTTTCAAGCACATTCTTGCCATGACCAATTCAATGTTTTGCCGTAAAGCCATACACAATTAAGCCCTTCCCATTAAGCACATCATTATATAGATACTCACTAGCCCAAACAAAGATATGTAAGGTGTCATTCATTATTTATTTGTTTAATCCATTGTATATCTTTTAAAACACTTCTTGATTTGGTATTTTCGGCTAGTAAGGCTTTTACCCACAAATGCACCTTGCCAGCCTTTTTATGGTTCACTCAAAAGTTACCCAATCTCTTTCGTTACTCTTTTAGCGACTTAAGTGCTTTCGGAGGTAGAGGGTGAACAAGATACTACTTAGAACAAAATAGGGGTTGGTTCGTCATGTGGGTTCCAAAGAAAAAGGTCTACATGCTCAAAAAGGCTTACTACGGAGTAATGTTATCACTGTTAGGCAGACTGAAGGGAAAATCAAAGGAACACCTATATCATTTCCTAGACTCGCAATACTTAATCATTTCGCTTCGACTCACACACGGGGAAAGTTCTAAACTAACAAGGGATGATACAGAGTACAACCAGAATCTCACCTCACACAATGAATATGACTCACTCAGGATGGTTCAGACGCGACTCTCAAGTGAAAGCAACTAGTAAGTCATCATATAATTAAAACACTACGAAGTAACAACATGAGTCAATAGACGAGCCCAAGCGTCAAAAGAAAGTCTTATAAATTCTCAAGGCATATAGTCACAAGAATCAAGAAGAAAGTACTCAGCACAAATGCTCCACCTCTAATCCCCGATATAAACCATGTCAACAACATAGACACTCAAGTTCTTTCCATTCCATTATCAATTGAAAAAAAAAGAAGAAAAAAACTTTTTGTATTTTTCTTTAGACTTTAAACCCTCAAGAAACCTGTCTATGAAGTCCATTGTCGGGAAAAGTCCAAAACCTTTTTGAAAATTTTACCTACAAAACAAAAACTACTACCATGTTCAAAGATTCATCCCTTGGAAAAGAACTGTGGCCATAAGAAAACCAAGAGGTATTATTTCTACCTAATTTTTTTTTAATTTTTTTCAACACACATAAAAGAGCACAACTAAACTAGCATAGGAAAACACCCAAATATTCTCGTCACCCTAAATTAAAATTGTGCATTGTCCTCAATGTACACTCATAAATACAAGAGGGTAAAAGAAACTCCCTAGTAGGCCAAAGGCCGAAGCACTAGCAGCTCATGCAGTACTCAGACTTCTCCTAGACTTGGTTCTTTGTGTGGGCACCCCTCACTTAGTTCTAACCATCTCGCTTGCATTTGCTTTCTTCCAATAACTTTGTTTCCCATGATCCTACAAAATCAAAAGACGACACTGCAAAAATAATACAATAAACTTAAAGAAACTACAAATGAAAGAAAGCAGTAAAGATGGATTGCCTCCCAACAAGCGCTTGATTAAACGTCGCGGCATGACATGAATCATGTTCTGTCTTCACCTCGAGCTTATGAATTGTACCCCAAGTTTTGCTTCAAGCTTACAATTATGCTATAGGGATGGTGAAACAAATCTAATTGGACCAAACAACTACTGTACTATTCTACACTTCTTGGCCTTTAGATGAGGTATGTTATCTTGTCTTTCTGGAACGAAAAATTCCAGAATGTAGGGACTTTGCTCCTCATTCCTTGATTCCTCAATTGGCTCGAATAACTCTATTTTCATATCATCATCCAGTCATAATGTGGAATTTCCATAATTCTCCATTGTTGCCGGTGGAACTTCATTTCCAGACTTCGAACCAAAAGGAAATTGAAATTGTTGAGCAACAAATACGTTTGTAAATATTTTCGACTTAAATTTTGGTTAAAAGTTTTAACTTTTATAAACTTTTACGGTTTAGTGCATGGAGTTTTAGTAGAAGTTTCATTTCCTGAAATTTTCAGTCTTTGGCTGTTAGATGATTATTTCTAAATTTCTTTTCAAATATAAAATAGAATAGATTATTTTTTTCCCCAGAAACTCCCTTTTGAAGTATTTGGAAACAATTGGGTTTCTTCATAATTGGATTCAAGAAAGCAAATTCCTTATCATCATTTTCTTCATATTGAATTTGAATAGTCCTATTAACGAAAAAGAATTGTTATATTTCCTCTAATTGTTGCTCTTTAGTCTTTCCGCCGGAAAATATTCAAGCAGTTACACATTTCCGGCGACCCTTGTTACTCCGGTCAAATTTCCGCCGGAAAATCTTAAAGAAAAACAGGATGGTGTTTACACATTTTCGGCAACCCTTTTTACTCCGGTCAAATTTCTGCCGGAAAATCTTAAAGAAAAACAGTTAATTGGTGAAGAGAAAAACATGTTGTTGTTTACACATTTCCGGCGACCCTTTTTACTCCGGTCAAATTTCCGCCGGAAAATCTTCAATAAGTGCAATAAGATCATTTCCTCTGAGAACCTCGCCGAGGCTACCCCTGTTGTGATCACCATCAGCAAGACGACAAAACAAACAGCAGAAAGAAGTCCATCTATTAGATAATTCATAAACCAGATTCTTTGGTTGAATATTTGGTTGAGCATTGAAATAATTGGGTTCTTCACAATTGGGTTCTGCTGTTCAATTTGGTTCTGCTAATCTAAAAAAAATAGTTCGGAGAATTCAAGAAAGCAATTTCCATATCATCATTTTCTTCATTTTGAATTTGGATAGTCATATTAACGAAAACAATTAAATTTTGTATTAAGGACAGTACAGATGCCGTCCGTTTAGTCGGAGATCAAATCCGTTGAAGAATTGTTGTTGTGCGGGTTGATTTTTCGGCAAACTTCGTTCTTTCTTATGGAGATTTATCGATTTTTTTGATTGAAAGTTCGTCGGAGCACCAGACTTTTCTGCATCCATCTGAGTAGTAGCAGCTAGCGGATTTGGAAGCGCGTCCGGACATCCCCGACTGTGATCCAGGTTACATCTTTCTTGAATTATATTTGCACATATCTATTTACTGTTGCCTTGCCGGCCTTTTGATTGGATTAACTGCTTTTTCTATCTTTTCTATTAGTGTTTTAAGCTTAAGGTTGCATCATTTTAGTTTTGTGTTTGCATAGGGGTACTTTCGTAGATGTGGTAGATTCATTGTTCTAGTGCATGCTCGTGTTTTTATGCGCGTGGTCACTCTTTTGAGTTGTTTTTAGCTCTCGGGTTCGTAGCTTGTAGCCCTTCGTTCCCGTTTTTGGTTATTAGTGGTAGTGTTTACCTAATACCTTTTTCTTATAGTGGCAGTAGTGAACGATGTGAGAGTAAGGTCATGCCCTCGGGCGGGGCTGGGGGTGGGGTCCAAGGGTGGGAAGGGAGGTAGGAAAGCCTCTAAGTTGAGAATTGGGTCTTGGAATATTGGGACGTTGATGGGGAAGTCTATAGAGTTAGCTAAGATTCTTTAGAAGAGGAAGATCAACATAGCGTGTGTTCAGGAGACTAGGGTACTAGGGCGCGAGATGTAGACGGGTTTAAACTATGGTACTCAGGGAGCGCTGGGGGAAAGAATGGGGTAGGTATTTTAGTATACAGGGACCTCAGAGAGTTCGTGATTGAGGTTAGGAGGGTAAATGATAGGTTGATGAGTATTAAGTTGGTAGTTGGTGGGTTTACTATAAACGTGATTAGTGCATACGCTCCTCAGGTAGGTTTAGACTAGGAGGTCAAGAAGCAATTTTGGGATGATTTGGATGAGATGGTGCGAAGTATCCCGCACACAGAGAAGTTATTCATTGGCGGAGATTTCAATGGTCACATTGGGGCTAGTTCTAGAGGTTATAATGATGTTCATGTCGGGTACGGTTTTGGGGATAGGAATGAAGGAGGTAATTCATTGTTGGATTTTGCTAGAGCTTTTGATTTGGCTATAGCTAACTCGAGTTTTCCAAAGAGGGAAGAGCACCGGGTCACTTTCTGAAATTCAATGGGCTGACTCAGATTGATTATCTTCTCTGTAGGAAATGCGATAAAGGTCTGTGCACTGACTACAAGGTCATCCGAAGTGAGCACCTCACGACTCTGCATAGGCTCCTAGTTATGGACCTGGAGATCAAGAGGAGTAGGAGGAAGAGGGCGGGGTGCAGGCAACCTAAGATCAAGTGGGGTAACTTGACCGAGGATAAAGCTCAAGAGTTAGGGGAGAAGTTGTTGGTTGTGAGGTCCTGGTTAAGTATGCGGGACGCGTCTAATATGTGGTCCATGACTGTGGATTGAATTAGGGTAGCTGTTAGAGAGGTTTTAGGGGTCACGAAGGGTTCTCCTGAGGGGTCATAAAGGGGACTGGTGGTGGAATGGAGAGGTTCAAAGTAAAGTGGAAGCTAAGAAAGCTTATTATTTGAAGCTAATAGAGAGTACAAATAAGGAGGAAAAAAGGACTTATCGGGAGTGTTACATAAAGGCAAAGAAAGAGGCAAAGTTAGCAGTTACGACGGCTAAGAACACAGCATTTGCTCGTTTGTACGAGGAGCTCGAGGGCAAAGGTGGGGACAAGAGGTTGTACCGGTTGGCCAAGGTGAGGGAGAGGAAAGCCCGTGACTTAGACCAAGTCAAGTGCATTAAGGACGAGGACGGTAAAGTGTTGATGGACGAGGCACTTATTAGGAGAAGATGGCAGACATACTTCCATAAACTGTTGAAGGAGGACGGGGATAGACGCATTGTGTTGGGTGAGTTGGAGCACTCCGAAAGTCGGCGGGATTTTGGATACTGTAGGCGGATTACGGTAGAGAATGTGGAAGGAGCGATGTGTAAGATGTGTAGGGGCAGAGCAACAGGGCCAGACGAAATCCTGGTGGAATTCTGGAAGAACGTGGGGCGGGCAGGTTTGGAGTGGCTCACTAGGCTATTTAATGTTATTTTTAAGGCAAAGAAGATGCCCAAAGAATAGAGGTGGAGTACGATGGTTCTGCTTTACAAGAGGGTGATATTAAAAATTGCAACAATTATAGGGGTATCAAGTTATTGAGTCACACTATGAAGGTTTGGCAGAGAGTGGTGGAGACCAGGGTGAGGAGGTGCGTGTCTATTTCCGAGAATCAGTTTGGATTCATGACGGGGCGTTCGACTACATAAGCGATTCATCTAGTAAAGAGATTAGTGGAGCAGTCCATGGAAAGGAAGAAGGATTTGCATATGGTGTTTTTTGACCTTGAGAAGGCATACAATAAAGTTTCGAGAGAGGTCCTGTGGAGGTGTTTGGAGGTTAGCGGTGTTCGGTAGCGTACATTAGGGTGATTAAGGATATGTATGATGATGCTAAGACTCAGATGAGGGTTGTGGGTGGTGACTCGGATCATTTCCCTGTGGTGATTGGGTTGCACCAGGGATTTGCTCTTAGCCCATTTTTGTTTGCCTTGGCGATGGATGTACTGTCGCGTCACATCCAAGGGGAGGTGCCTTGGTGCACGCTATTTGCCGATGACATAGTGTTGATTGACGAGACGCGTAGCGGAGTTAACGCGAGGTTGGAGGTTTGGAGACAGACTTTGGAGTGTAAAGGTTTCAAACTGAGTATAACCAAGACAGAATACTTGGAGTGAAAATTCAGTGACACCCATGATGCAGACGTAGAGGTTAAGCTTGATGCTCAAGTTATCCCCAAGAGAGCGAGTTTTAAGTATCTCGGGTCTAGTATCCAGGGTAACGGGGAGATTGACGAAGATGTTGCACATCGCATCGGAGCGGGGTGGATGAAGTGGAGGCTCGTTTCTAGTGTTCTATGTGATAGGACTGTGCCGTTAAGACTTAAGGGTAAGTTTTATCGAGTGGTGGTTCGACCCACCATGCTGTATGGGGCTGAGTATTGGCTAGTCAAGAACTCCCGCGTGCAGAAGATGAGAGTAGCAGAGATGAGGATGTTGAGATGGATGTGTGGGTGTACCAGGCGAGATAGGATTAAGAATGAAGTTATCCGGGACAAATTGGGAGTAGCCTCCGTGGAGGACAAGATGCAGAGTCGCGGCTGAGATGGTTCGGACACGTTAGGAGAAGAAGCATTGATGCCCCTGTTAGGAGGTGTGAGAGGTTGGCCATGGAGAGTTTGAGAAGGGGTCGAGGTAGGCCTAAGAAGTACTGGGGAGAAGTAATTAGGCAGGACTTGGCGCTGCTTCAGCTCACTGAGGACATGACAATTGATAGGAGGGTGTGGAGGTCGAGGATTAAGGTAAAAGGTTAGTAGGTAGCTTATAGTGGTCACCGATAAACTTAGTAGCATGCCCTTCATATTCTTAGATATTTATTACGTGGTTTTGTTCGCCTCAGGAATTGTATTTCCTGTTGCTATTATTGGATACTATCTTCTTCTTCTTTTCTTTCTTTTTTTCCCCCTCTTCTACTTTTTGCCCTTTCTGAGATGAGGGTCTATTGGAAACAACCTCTCTACCTGCATTAGGTAGGGGTAAGGTCTGCGTACAGATTACCCTCCCCAGACCCCACATGTTGGGATCAAACTAGGTTTGTTGTTGTTGTTGTTGTTGTTGTTGTATCCAGTCACAATGTGAAAAAAGGCTTTGAGTGAGGACCGATGTGGTCAAATACATAAACTTCAGGACTTTCAACATCCTCAACACCAATGACACTAGAATCAACAAAAAACTTATCCTCACTATTCTTGGTTGACTCTAGTATCACGTCTTCAACATCGGCATCCTCAAATTCTCGTTGGCTCAGTTGTTGGTATTCTACTCTAACCTCCTCCAGCAGAGTATCAACTGCTGGCTCTATTTCATATTGTTTCCGGCTACTATCTACCATATTGACTTGTTGAACATTCAAAGCTTCTACCATTTGACTCACTCGAACCTTCAAGTTTTGTGAATAGTTACCTCTTGAATTTGTATCCGTAATTGTGTGTCATTATTTTATTCCACAAGGTACCTTGCATATCCTTGATCTCTTTTAGGTCAACATTCTCATGTTCTTTGGTCCTATTAACTTCACAAGTAAAAGTAGAACTATCATAATAAGGGGTGGGGGAGGATAAAAATATAATTACAACCATAAAAGTGTCCATCTTCACTACCACACATATCACACACATTCCACACATAACATTGAGTTGGTGCACATAACTTATTCTTGGAAATATTTTGATAATTTTGCCATGTGTGGTTTTTTCCACAATATGTGTAAGGAGGATCAAAAGTAAAATTACCAACATCAAACTCTCATAATTCCAAGATGACATGTCTCTCAAATCAAAAATAAAAACAAAATAAAAGTTCAAACTTGACACCAAACAATATTTACAGCTACAACCACATTGTTAGTTCCTGGCAACAACGCCAAAATTTGATCACACCCAGCTCTAGTCCTAATAAGGATAAGCGATTGCTACAAATATAATCTGGTCTAAGAGACCGGAGTCGAATCCCAGAGAGAACTAAGGCTTAGCTACAATTGTTTATTATCACTAAGAAGACAAGCTCAAACAATTGCTAAGTTATAAATATTAAGATTATTGTGTATAACTAATTAACTAACAAACTAAAGTAGTTAATCAACAAATAAAGATACTAAAGGTTGGAGACTAAATTAAGGAGTTCTAGAGTTATGATTTCCTCAATTGTCGGAATCCTTCCCGCTACATCACCTAAGTATTCTCTACTAATCATGAGCACTTGACTTATCGTAATTCTCTATCGAGTAACTACAATTATGTACTAGTCGTATTCTCTCAAACTACGCTAACTCTCCCTATTTCATCGCCCACTATGATCACATCAAAGCTTCGTTATCTCTAATCCCGATTTTAAACCCGCCGTATTGATATTTCATATACGTTAGGAGTGACATTGTTCAACAACTATATAAATATGTATCATTTCTCAAGCAACACGTAATAAATAGGCACAATCAATCAATGGCCATTCAACCTACTGAAATAAGCACGTAGTTGAACAAGTAGACAAATCTAAAGGTTGAATTATATTAAAATG
This sequence comes from Nicotiana undulata, assembly GCA_005239495.1. Taxonomy (NCBI): domain Eukaryota; kingdom Viridiplantae; phylum Streptophyta; class Magnoliopsida; order Solanales; family Solanaceae; genus Nicotiana; species Nicotiana undulata. Next base: position 94,737 of record ML243982.1, on the reverse strand, counting down.
TAACAAGAATTCATCCTCCAAGAGGTTCCATCAAAACTCTAGATAATAAATTAGATACTCATAATAGTATGTAAAGCTACAATACTAAAAAAGAAGAAGAAGAAGAAGAATAAATTAGGGTTGATGTGGGGTGTCCTTGATCTCTCCTAATTCGAAAGGGACACACTGAGTTGAGTGCTGGAGTTGGTGCAATGCGCGACTTCTAGCACGCTCCCAGCTATTTCTTCTTCTTCTTTGTTCTTTCGTGTGTCATGTCTAGCACCAACCTCCATACTTCACTTTTTTCTTTTTTTGTTCATCTCCTAGACTATTTCGCGCCTACATTCTTGCAATGCACCACTTATGGCACGCTTCCAGGTCTTGCATCTCTACGCTTTTTGCATCAAATCATCCAATTCTTTCCAATTCCCATCCAAATTTATTCCTACACACAATAAATATGTAATGAGTATATTATATGTTTATAAACATGTAATATCCCGCAAATCACATACAACATAATATGAAGTTATACCTAGAATCATGCATTTTTCATCATTTATCACATTGGTTCGCATTTGTGACAAAAACAGGCTCAGTGACTTTTTCGCATTTGCGATTCATCGCAATTGTGAACTATGTTTCGTAATTGTAATAACTACAACTGGGTAAAAGAGAGGGGAAATGGGAATTAACTCAATTCTTTCAAATTCTCAACCCTAAACACCCTAGAGGTAATTTTACCAAAATATTTTCTTCCTAAATTCGTTGGTATCCGACTCTAATCTATTTTTTTCCATTACATTTCATAAATTTTCAACATCAAATATAGGATTTTCATGGTAGAAATTAGGGATTTTGGTAGAATTAGGATTTTTGTAAATTTGGAATTTAGGCCTCGAATTAAGGTCGGATTTTGAAATAAATTACATAACCTGGCTCGGGGTGAGTGGGTATTCGGATTTGGTCAAAAGTTCGATTTTGACCAAGCGGACCGGGGGTTGACTTTTGTTGAATTTTTTCAATAATGATCTAAATTGAACCTATTTCATTCGTGGGTAGTTTATAAGGATTATTTTGAATCGTTTGATTAACAATTTGCTAGATTTGGTTGGTTCGGAAGCTTGTTCAAAAGGCAAGGTCGTGGTTAAACCTTGAATTGATCGTAGAGTGAGGTAAGTGTTGGGTCTAACCTTGATTTGAGGGAATTAGAAACCCTTAAGCTATGTGCTATGTGAGTTACATTTGTCGATGCGTATATGAAAAGTGGCGAGTGTATATACGCCGTCAATTTTTTTGTTTCCATGCTTTCCTGTATTTCATTAATTACTTTACTCTATGTCCTAACAGTTACATCACTTTCTTTCCCTATCTTCATTGCTTTATAGTATATCTTGTTTCATGCCTTAAGTTCCACATGCTATTCGACTACCATGCCATAATTGCTACTTGCAATTTAGCATTTCTTGTATTAGATTGTCAATCCCCTCCATGATTCCATACTTATTCGCTACTTGTTTCCATTTGTTTCCCTCATATATCTAAATTGTCTTATGCCTTGTTGCATTCATTGATGTAGTTTCACTTGTATGAATTGTTAAAAGGTAGATACCATTGAGATGATAAAGTTGATACATACGAGTAGTTCGAGTCTCTTTGATTATCATGGTATTCCCTATTGCCCGTACATTTGTTCTCTTGATGTATGATTTCTTGTAAATCTTAGTTATTAAGTTACTATTTTTAATTGACATTGTTTAGGGAGCGGGTTGTACGCCGCAACAAAAATTAGAAAGGCGGAATAAGGATGGACTATGATGTTGACAGATGATTATATTGTGGGATTCGGTTGTGCGCCACAACGAATTGATTAAAATTTAAATTATGGAATCAGGTTGCACCCTGCAACATATTGATAAAAGTTATATTTGTTGTGATTGTTGGATTGGTCTCGGTTGTTGAGATGAGTTATATGACTGGTTATTCGAGACTCTCTACTAGTTGAATTTGAGTTCGTTGATATGAGTTACATGTTTTACTTCCATTCATGTCTTTCTGTTACTATTATTACTACTTCTTAGCCTAGTCACTACTTCATCGAGGTTAGGCTCGACACTTACAGAGTACAGGGGGTCTGTTGTACTCATACTACATTATGCACTTCTTGTACAGATATCGGAGTTGGTCCCACCGGCGTACCGTAGGCTTACTCGGATCCAGCTACCCAGAGGAGACTTAAGGTATAGTTGCATGGCGTCCGCAATCTCTGAAGTCCCCTTCTACTTCCTTTAGCTGTTTATTTGATCCGGATAGTCATGTTTATTTCAGGCCGTTATTTGTAGTATCTTAGACACTTATGTATTCGCGACACCATTTCCGAGATTTGTATTTGAATTTCGGCACTTATTAGCTTATTTACATTGTTTCAGACTATTCAGTTTTTCCTTCATTGACATCGTATTTGAAACTTGTTAAAAATGGTTAATAATTACATCTAACGTTGGCTTGCCTAGCAAGTGAAATGTTAGGCGTCATCACAGTTTTGATGGTAGGAATTTCGGGTCGTAACATTTATAGTTTATAGGCATGTGGCAAAAGTATGCTCCAAAATTTATGTCTATACTTACAACTAGGAGTGTTATTGGTTCTTTAACAATTAATTAAAATTGATCGAGTCATATCGAATCAATTATTAGGTTCTTTTTAATACAATTGTACATTTTCATATAAATCTATATTTATAATCAGTGTTTTAAAAGGCGTGGGCGTAAGGCGAGGCGTTTTACATATGCCTCAGCGAGGCGTAAGTCCCATAAGTATTTAATTTTTAATATTTTATAAAATAATATAATTACAATAAATATTTATATATATATATATATATGTGTGTGTGTGTGTGTGTGTGTGCGCGCGCGCGCGCGCGCGCGCGCTTCATCCCCGTAAAAAGTCAAAACAATCTATTATACGCTACTTAGAAGCTCAAGTAACTTGAGTTGAAAAGAATAAAATTTTCTACACGGAGGAACAAAAAAGATGACTAACCTGTAATTTGAACTTGAACTTGTTGTTATGAAGGAGAATGGAGTTCTCTTTGTATTTGTTAAAAAAATTGAATATTTGTTGCTTTTGATAGATATTTGCAGACTAGTGGATAAGATAAAGAATTGGGAAAGACCATGAATTGGGGCTTCATAAAAAAAGGTCTTTACTTTTAAATTTAATACATTTTAGTTCCTTTTTAAAACTTTTGAGTAATTATCAAGCTGAATTTTGAGAATTTGGGTATTATATGAAGGAATTATTCAACAAATTTTGTTTTAATTTGAAAAAATCTAAAAAAAAAATGCGCCTCAAACGCCGGGGCGTACGCCTCGAACGCACGGGCGTACACCCCGAATTGTTGGGCGTACGCCTCTTGAGACTTTCGCCCGCACCATCGCCTTAGGGCTTTTTTGGTGTGCCTCGTCCCAGGGCTCGCCCCGAAAACGCCTTTTAAAACATTATTGATAACTAATTGAATAATTAGTGTACGTTTTTAGTTTTATAAAAGTAAATTGAAAAATTACCGAACTCTACCCAATAAATTTATATGTATAAAATGTACTCCATATACCAAATTTTAAAATAATAAAACATTAAAAGTTTTTCTCTTGGGCCTAGGTAATGAAAACATCTACAGGCCAATAGGTAATTGACACCCAAGGTCCAACTAGGAATCTATTGAAACTATTCTCTGCTCCTATTAAAACTAAAGCAGTTCTAGCATCTTGAATAGCGAGCCACGAGGTATTGGATAACTTTTTCCTTCTCTTAGTAGATACTTAATCTTAGTCACACTCTGTTCATGAGTCCAATTTTGATTAGTAGCTTCACTCATGTGATTTAGATATTTCGTCTTTGCCTAATTTTTTTAATGGTACGTATTAGTTGGATAGATGTCTATTCTAGTCGTCTTTCATGTTCCCTTTATTCATCACCTTTTTAACAATAAAAGTATCTAGTAATTTTTTGCCAAACTCCTACACAAGTATGCATGGTATCATACTCTAACTTCTACTTGTGACTCTTGCATGACATTTTCTAAAAGATACTTAAAATTAATTGAACCGTACCAATGTCGAAAAGAAATGAGACAAAGATAATTTCGAAAAGTCTAATTTTAATTATACAAATAGAATAACCGAAAGCCCAACCGAACCATTAACGCTCCTACTTATCACCTCAAACTTTTTGGTCAACATTAAGTTGGTGAAAAATAAGGTGAAGACTATGAGGTGTTTGGGTGGGCTTAAAAGCTGGTCAACCAGCTTTTAAGCATTTTTTGGCTTAATTTGGTGTTTGCTTAACATCTAAGTGCTTTTAAGTTAGGGTACGTTTAAGTCAAAACAAGCTAAAAGCCATAAGTTGCCCACCCCTAACTTATTGCTTTTTAGCTTAACAACTTTTTTCGTTTGACTAGGTAAATTACTTTACTATCCCTTAAATTATTTTATAAACCCCAAAATACCCTTCCTTCGGTAAAACCCTATAACTACAGACTCTTTTATTTTTCCGTCTCTCTCATGTTTTCTTTCTGCAGCAGAACATATTTCCTCCTATGCTGTAATCAAAAAAAGGTTTCTCGCAATCTTTATGTTTTTTTTTCATTTCACGTATTTCAGTTCTCACGAGTGTATGAAATGAGTTTTGTATTTTTGTATTTTAAGTGTTTCTGCATGATCAATTAATGGGTTTTCACAACATTAATTGCCTTCTATTTTATTTTTTAAATTTAGTTTTTTAATTCGATGAAATTTGTTATTTCTCTTTTTGTGCTTCCTTAATCGTAATCAGCTAGTTGTTGTGATCAAGTGTCTTTCTGTAGCAAATTTTAAATTGTGTGGCTGAGACGACTCTAATTTATTGTATATTTCGAAAACAAATGCAATATTTTTTTTAAAATACTTTATAAAATAATTTATATTTATTAAAACTAATCTTATCAAAACAATCTAACCTAAAGTTTATTGAGACATAACTTACTTTATGTTTGAATTAATTTAAAATTTTAAATTGTTGCAATAACAAGCTCATTTTTCGCGTAACACTTTTAAGGGTATTTCAGTCATCTTAACATAAAATGAACTTTTCAGCACTTTTTACCAAATACATCAACTACTTATTTTCAACTCCAGCTCTTTTATCCAAACACGTAACTGTTTAATTATAAATTCAGCTTCAGCACTTAAAAAGTATTTTTAGGTACTTACTGCTTAAAAGCTACTTAAATTCAGCTAACCCAAACGGGCTTTACGAAGGGTCAAGAAGAAGGTTATATTTCATGCAAATGTGAAAACAATACTACAATCTTATAGGGTAGTAGCAATTCAAGCGCTATATCTATATGGAAAAAAAAAATCGCTATAAATCGTTTAAACTTTCTTTTTTTTCTATAATTATTATTTTTAGAGAAGAAAAGGCAAAATACAGTTGATGCCATTATTAAACTTGACTTTGATCTCGAAAATGAAAAGTATATAAGGCTATACTAGCAGCCAACCAGAATTCTAGATGTTTGAAGTCACCTATTCCCCATACACTTTTTCCAATACCGTCGGCATAGCGTTGTGGTTTTTCTCATTTTGAACATTCTCATTCTGACTCGCTCCTTTTCATATTGAATGAATGAGGGGTCTTCTTTTTATACCTTCTTTCTCGCACTTAACTCCTAACTATCCATTTTTTTTATTCTTAAAGTTAGAACCAAAAACCAATCTTGGATTTTTTTTTGGACTTAACATTGAAGTAGTATTAATATTATAACTGGTTGATCAGATGGGGTTAGAGAGTAAATACCAAATGAAGGTGGTGGAAGGAGATAATGGCTTCGTACTTGAAGATGTCCCTCACTTGACTGATTACATCCCTCATCTTCCCGTATGAAAATCTATCATTTCTGCATTTGTTTGGTTGCTGCACTTTTGAGTCTTGATAATGTCTATTCAATGACTTTTGTTAAAATGGTTACTTTATTTGTATGTCTTTCTGCTTCATAGGGCTCTGTTGATTTGTGGAATTATTACATGTTATAATGTTTCTTGTTGAGTTGATCAACTTTTTATTGCAAGCTTTGATCTGCTTACACTATGCCATGAACATATACTAATGTTGAAATGAAAAGCCTGCACCTTTAGCTTTTTTACTATCATTGCACTCTTTAGTCACCCCCCCCCCCCCCCCCCCCCCCCCACACTCATGAGGATAAAGGGAGAGCTTTGGTNCCTTTTGCTTTTTTTCTTTCCTTGCCCTCTTTAGTCCCCCCCCCCCCCCCCGGGAATAACAGTCATGAATGTGTTCTATGTGGTGGTTGATTGGATCCAGTACATAAAATTTAAAGGTTGATTTTTGACATCCAAATATACTTTAATATCATAGTATTATGGACATATGTTTTCTTTTTGGTGTGTGTGTGTGTGGAGCTTTAGTAACAAAAGTACAATTGGCATGAGGAACACATGTTCTCTAGACAGTTCACTGAGCAAAGGCAGTTTCTGGATTCTACTATTGCAATATTTTGACAAGAAAGTTAGATGAGGCTATGCGTTAAAATATGTAGAGAGAATTTCTCCTCTCAATTAGTTGGGGGTAAAAGACAAGGTGGGTTGCTATGATGGTAAGCACCTTCCACTTCTAACCAAGAGGTTGTGAGTTCGAGGTACCCCGCAAGGTGGGGAGTTCTTGGAGGGAAGGATGCCGAGGGTCTATTGGAAACAGTCTCTCTACACCAGGGTAGGGGTAAGGTCTGCGTACACACTATCCTCCTCGGGCCCCACTAGTGGGATTTCTACACCAGGGTAGGGGTGAGGTTTGCGTACACACTATCCTCCCCGGACCCCACTAGTGGGATTATACTGAGTTGTTGTTGTTGTTGTAATTAGTTGGGGGTAAACTGATATAAGGTTAAAGTTAATATAAAATGAAGGTGAAAATCGAGATATCATTTTTATCCTTTGGAAGTTGACTCCATGAAGATAAGGAGCTGTTACATTTCTTGATTTATTCAAGGACATCCTGACTTGATGAAGAGTGAATTGATGTATGAACTTACATTTATGTTAAAGAACTTTTCGCGGCATTTCCATATATATGGTTTGGAGGATATACTGTAAAGCAAGGTGTTGTTGGAAATTCTAAATTTGAATCAGAGAATAAGAGATGTTGCTTGAACATGCATCGCGCTTTGATGTATTCTAGTGAGTTCTTGGAGTGGAACGATTTGATATGTGGACTTACATTCATGTCCAAAAGTTCTGAGATCCAAATCAGTTTGTAGATAATTGCAAACCATGGGATCATTGGAATCATATTTGTATCAACTAAGTGATATCTAATTATTGGAATATCTAACATCGTACTGATGATTTGCGCTCTTCAATGTAAAGGGGTAGACATCCACTTGGAGCATTTTCCTAAAGAAATTCCACATTTATTTATCTTGATTGAGATGGAGAGATAGAGTGAGATACACATTGAGGGAATAGGCATTAGCTGTTGGGGAATATACTAATAAGTTCCTCAACAACACAAAATGACTCATGAAGAAAGGATGTTAACTCTGAGTTATTATGCTTTGTGACACACTAGCATCATGCATGTTTAGCAAGTAGTTATAGTTCATTCCATTTGAGAATTTACTATGAACTTCTCATGTTCTACATTGAGCAGGAAATTGAGATTTCAGACTCTGTCTTTTAAGTTTCTTTCAGATCACATAAACAATGCATTTTCTCTTTTTCTTATACATACACTTTCTCTTCATGGTTGAGGTTCTGGCTTTCTCTTACATAAGAGCTCTTTAAATGAGCGTTGTTATCACCCTGGCCATAGCTTTTTCTAGGTGGGAACTTTTTTTTTTAATGTTGTCACTACTATTTGTTCGCTTTCTTCTCTCTCTGAAGTTGATTCTAATACGGAGTCCATATACTTACTATACTCTCATTTTGTTTCGTTCATATTTTTTTTTTGTTGGAGTGATTCACTTCTACTTTTTGCAAGAGTTGTCTTCACTTTGTCACTCAGAAAATAAAATTTGTATTTTTTAATGTGTGTCTGCGTTTATGCTCAACCCTATGACTATGCTTTTCCTGAGCCGAGGGTCTAGGATCTATCGGAAACAAACTCTCTACCTCCACAAGGTAGGGGTAAGTTCTGCATACACACTACCTCCCCAAGACCCCACTTGTGGGATTACACTGGGTTTGTTGTTGCATTTAGACTCAACCATGTATGTTTTCTGCTCTAGTTGTTGGCATATCTACTAACTCGACTTTATTGTTCGTTCCATTGCTTGATGACAGACTTATGAAAACCCATTGCAGTCTAATCCAGCATACTCAGTTGTGAAGTGAGTCGATTATCAACTTTTCTTGTATTTATGCTACTAGGCCAATATGGCAGTTATTACCCCTTGACAAGTTATGAACTGTCTTCATGATTCCAGGCAGTACTTTGTCGACATGGATGATACAGTTCCTGTAAAGGTGCAATCTTCTTTTAACTTGTTCTGTTGATACACATAAATATCTTTCATAAATATGTCCTTACTTCTTTCCCTTCCAATGGTTAATGGAATGGTAAGACGGATGACAGATAATAGATAGTTACATCGATCTCTGCAAAGCAGGATGCTAGTCATACAAATGACCTATATATAACTATCTGGAAAGCAAGAGTAGAGGACCATCATTGTCTGATGTTTGTTTTGGAGATCAACAGAGCCCAAATTATGTCGTTTTAGCACTTCTCAAGATTCTACGGACACTTCTATCATTCCACTGCTAGGAATGATGTCTCTAAAACGTACTCTATAATAAAAGTGTCTTCCTTAAAGGATCAAAAAACTAAAGTACCTGTGAAACAGAGTAAAAGCTACTGAAAAGGAAGACGTGGCTGACTCCTTAGAGTGTCTATAGAGAGTCCAAAGTGAACTTTGCATCCTGAATCATTTCTTCAGTCTTGCAGTAGTTTCCATTCTCCTACACCATTGCAGTGAAAGAGCAAAAAAAGTGTGTAGAGCTTCTTCTTTTTTTTAATTGGCTTTTGTGGAAAAAGATATTCAATCAGCCCTTTATTTTACATTATATTCCTTATCGGCTTCTCTTTCCATTTACCCCAATAAGGAAACATTTTTTGTTTGAGAGAGCTCCTTTGTTCATCAATCCCTGCTCTTTCCTTGTCATAATTGTTATGAATTTGTTTGATCACTTTGTAGATTGTTGTTCATAAGGACAGTCCACGAGGACTACATTTTCGGCGTGCTGGTCCCCGTCAGAAGGTATGTCTACTTTCTTCAAGGATGGCAATATGCAATTTGTTGCCATTTACCAGTAGAACTATTGATATGCAATCTTTCACTCAGAAGAAAGCTTCAATGTGTCTCAGGTTTATTTCAGTTCAGATGATGTTCGTGCTTGTATTGTTACATGTGGTGGTTTGTGCCCTGGTCTAAACACAGTGATCAGAGAAATTGTGCATAGCCTTGACTATATGTATGGTGTAGATAAAGTCCTTGGAATAGAAGTGAGTTGGCTGATGTTCAACTTCCTTATGCTTGATAAGCTGTTTCGTCTGTGCAGCTAACAGTATATTTTTTTCTTCATAGGGAGGCTACAGAGGTTTCTACGCAAAAAACACTATCAATTTGACACCAAAGCTTGTAGATGATATTCATAAACGTGGTGGTACAATCATTGGGACGTCACGAGGAGGCCATGATACCACAAAGATAGTTGACAGCATACAGGACCATGGAATAAATCAGGTACTCAACTACAAAAGTTTGTCCAAATATATGTCTGCTGTCAAATCTTGGAGTACCTTATCTTCTTTAGGTCCCTTCCTCTCTTTGGGGTGAATTTACTAATATCTGCAAAAGTAACTTATTTAGGAAGAAAGTTAGTATCTTGGTCACAAGGAAAAGCTTTGTGTAATTGACGAAAGTGGTATCATGGAGACAAGCATCTTCGATAATTGAAAAAGAAGTTGAGTAGTATGTTTTCTATAAGAAGGAAAGAGGAAAAGATTCTTATTGATAAATTTTACTGTTACAACAACATTAATGACTTTTAGAAACATCCATTGTTCTATTTTTGCAATTTGCTAGTCGACTTCGTATGAGGCATCTTTGATTTCATTGCAAAAATATTATGATGATGACTGTCCTGCACAAAAGCTTCCACTTGGTATAATGAGCATCTTATTTGTTCAGGTCTATATAATTGGTGGTGATGGGACTCAAAAGGGAGCAGCTGTCATTTATGAGGTATGTTTGATTCTGCAAATTAAGAGGCCGGGTACTTACCCACCCGACAACATGAGTTAATTTTCAACTTGAGGGCAATATAGTCACTTTTTTGCTGAAAGCTTAACAATCTATTCTTTCAAAATAGTCTACTGAGGGGATTCTGTATCACTCTACAACTGTTAAATCAAATATCTTGTTCCAAGCCTGTCGTACCATGTCAAGATTATTGCATTCAGCTTCATCATCTGCACAGAGATTCAACATGTTTGAATATACCTTACTACTGGTTCTGGCCAGCTTTTTTCAGTATGTCCTAGTAGTTTCCACGGATTTGCTAGACTCTTACATGGAAAATTTTCTTTTGAATATGCTAGATGCATATTTAGTTTCAGTGCAAAGTAAATGGGAACCAGCTACTGTTATATGCATTACTTGGTATCCGATTTCGAGTCCTGATGGTCCTTGGCGGTATCAATTCTTTGCTTGGTAAAGAGAATTTATGTTCATCTTTGCGAGCATTCTTAGTATAATCCTACTCCATTTTTGCAGGAAATTAGGCGGCGTGGTCTCAAAGTTGTTGTTGCTGGGATACCAAAGACAATTGACAATGATATTCCAGTATTTCTCATTTCCTCTTATTATAATTGATTGTATTTTGTTCTGGTGTGATAAACAATTTAGCAACCTAAAGGAGTAATTCCAAAGTTTCTTGCAAAGTGCAAAGCATAAATTTTACTGAATAGTAAAAGTACAGTGTAATATCAAGAGATCTCATTTGGTGGTTTCCCCTCCCATTTGACTTAAGCAACTAGTAGCTAATAGTGCTCTTCAGTTTGGACTGCTCTTATGTGAAAACTAGTTTGTTCTCTTATCAGGTCATCGACAAGTCATTTGGCTTTGATACTGCCGTAGAGGAGGCTCAACGTGCCATCAATGCAGCGCATGTTGAAGCTCAAAGTGCTGAGAACGGTATCGGTGTGGTGAAGCTAATGGGCCGCTATAGTGGTAACATACTTTTACAAAGTCTTGAAAAAATTTCGATGCATAGCAAATTGCCCAGTATAGAATTTCTCTTACCAAGTTCACGTAAAGACTGTTCTATGCCCATGTTCACTACAAATCTTATCAGGCGCTTCATTGTTGGTTCATTTTGCTGTTGAATAATAAGCTCTTCTCTGCATAGTTTGCTGCAAAACTCATCACTAGATAGGCATAGCTGTTATCGATAAAACATTACTAAAGTGAGTTTCTATATGTCCAACATTTTCTTGGAAAGCATAAATAAAGGTAAACACATCCTTGAGACCACAAATTGCTTCTTCCTTTTTTCAAGTCATATTCTCAATGCTCAACTGCCCAAACTTCACGTGCTTCCAAAGTCTATATATTATTGTACTTTTCAACAAACAACAGAAGTCTTGATTTCAGTTCAATTTGCTGGAAAATTGGTGCAGGATTCATTGCAATGTATGCCACTTTGGCTAGCAGAGATGTTGATTGCTGTTTGATTCCAGAGTCACCCTTCTATCTTGAAGGAAGTGGTGGTCTCTTCGAATTCGTTAAGAAAAGGCTCAGAGGAGATGGGCACATGGTTATTGTGATAGCTGAAGGAGCTGGACAGGAACTTCTTGCAGCAGAAAACTCCCATGCTAGAAGCGAACAAGATGCTTCAGGAAACAAGCTTCTCCAAGATGTTGGTTTGTGGGTATCCCAGAAAATCAGGGTAATGATCATTATAGACAGAGTTGTCCCTAATCTTATAGTTATACATAATGCATAACTGATTGATCTTGCTTTCTCTTTCTCTCTTTAGGTGATTAAGTGTGCTCGTCTCTACTTGAGTATGCGCATTTTTGGGTTTGTGAGAGAGCTAATATAATCTGTTTTAGAAAATTACATCTGCTCCAGTCGATGAAGATGTACCGAAGTTCATACTATACATGTTTTCCAGAAAATAAGCTGCATATCTTCCTAAAAAGGATAAGGAAACGAGCAAGAATTTGTTTGACAGAATTATTCACTGAATGATTACCAGATATTCACTAATGCTCAGTGCCTCTAATAAGAACTTGTACTTTTTAACTACTCTCACCAAATAAATTCATGTAACCAGTGGCGAAGTCAGGAATTTCTCTAAGGGCATTCAAACTAGAAAGAAGTGAAAAAATTGTCCGACAAAGGGTGTTCAATATATGTTATATGCCTCTAAAATATAATATTTTACCTATATATACAATGTAATTTTTTGACAAAGAGTGCCCCTGCATGTAACCACCAAGTAATGATTTGCATCTTATAAAGCAAACACCATATAGAACAACATAAGAAATAATACGCGAGGCATTATAATTTTATATTTATACGTTTTGTTATTTTTTATTTTTGAATGCATTGTTGTCTATCTATCGCTTTGAGGAATAGTATGTTATTATATATTTTGTACAGAGGCTGGTCTCCTAAATCTTCCTTTGGACACCGACTATCTAACAGTCATGATATTTGGTTGAACTTCTTACTGAAAGAACCCTGCAGCAATACACATGAGTTTTAGATTGCCGCTTATCCTTTGTTAAGATTGCTATGATCCAACATGATGGAAAATTGTTCTTGGTCCTACTTTTCTTTTCGTATTTTTTCGCAGTCTATGGGGAAATTGTGACTGAGATTATTTATATTAGGTAGTATTATGTATTAGCATTCTACTCACCATTTCTTTACTTCTCGCAGGATCATTTTGAAAGAAAGTTTAAGATGCCCATTACTCTTAAATATATAGGTGAGAAAATTTCAACCATCTGAATAGCTGATTTAGTTTGGAAAACTTATGATGCTAACCAGCTAATCACATTGTTATGCAGACCCAACGTACATGATTCGTGCTGTTCCGAGTAATGCATCTGACAATGTATATTGCACGATTCTTGCTCAAAGTTGTGTTCATGGAGCTATGGCAGGGTATACAGGCTTTACCTCCGGGGTTGTTAATGGTCGTCAAACATATATTCCATTCAATGTAAGTATCTACATTTGGTTGTTGATCTTTCTAGTTGTATCTCCGCTGCTTCCTGATTAACCCCAATGTATCGACAACTTCCATCCCTGTGGCAATTGGAATCTGATTGGGATTTGGGACTTGGCTGTGAGTTATCACACACTAGGCATAAATCTTAGTTCCTAGCTGCTTTAAGTTAAACAGCCTCCGGTTCAATAACTGCTTTTAGGGTTTAGGTTTTTAGCTTGAGGATGCAACTCATGTTCTTAAAAGTCCTATAATCACTTTTCCAACACTGGCATCGTCCATTTGAAGTCTAAAATCCAGCATCTTTGCTGTGCAGCGCATTACTGAGAAGCAAAATAAGGTGGTGATAACTGACAGGATGTGGGCACGGCTTCTTTCATCGACCAATCAGCCAAGCTTCTTGAGCAATAAAGACATTGTTGAAGTGCAAAAGGGGCAGCACCCACCAACTCAGTTACTAGATGGGGATAACAATGACACTTCAGGTAAACAAAACACTAGCATGGCATGAAATAAAAGCATCCTATAACACAAGAGCAGTAAGTCACTCTAGTTGCTATTTCTACTACCTTTGAATCTGCAAATACCTACCATAATGCCAGATTAATCGGGTCGTTGTAGGAACTTATTTGAAGGTTTTGGATCTGTTACCGTGCCTCAGCTGTGGGCAGTAACAGATGTATATTGAAGGTTTGTATCTAGTGAAGTTGCGCCAAAGCTTCGTTGTATTCATGATTATGAACCATATTTATTTGTAAGTTGTGGAGGTTGCTTCCCAATTTTTTGGTTTTCTACAAAAATGCTGCTGTGTATGTCTCAGTTGACCTAAATTTATTCATGCTGAGAAATTGCCGGGTACTTCTTTAAACACGGATAGGGCAAGTCTTTGGACCCTTCCATGTTTAAACGTTTAAATGCTCCGACGAGGAAAAGGTCTGAAACCGCATGACAAAACTAAATTATCTTCAACGGTATCATTGCAAAATCCAAACTTCTCCTCATTTGCTGTGCTCATCATATATTTAGACTTTTGGAATCTGAAGTATCAAAAGACTGGTTTGACTCCCAGAAGAGGCAACACAATCGAATTGTACATCTAAGCTAGACTTTGATTGCATTTTAATTTGAATAAGCTTTGATTAGGGAAAATTATCTATTCATTTATGCAAATAATAAAGTAATTCTGAAATGAAAAGAGCGCTTAGCCTTAGTGATTAGGAAATGCACATTACCCCCACCCAAATATTGGCAAAACCTACCAATTTACAAGAATAGCCGATAATGCAAATAAATGTCTCCCCTACTCATGTTCTTTTGGAAGGAAATCAGCTTCACTCCATATGGCTTTGTGTGGCAAAGTTCGTTAAAAGGAAGTAAAATTACCGCTTCATTCTAATTGGATTGGTGCTTCAAACGGGAGTCAAGAGAATGTTGTCTAGCACACTAGCAAGATCAGAGTGCAGGACAAGATCCGAGTAACAACAAAGAGATTACGACTACATACAACATAGAGAAAAGAACGCAAAAAATGACTGCATATCTTTTGTAAAGAAACCCCTTCCATTTTCAGGCAATGCAAGGGATCACACAGTTTTACATGGTGGGTGTGGTTATTTTACGTCACAGTTTTAAGATCACATAGAATTTTGTCCGCCACAAAGATTGTGAGAATCATTGGTGATGTCTTCATCAGCCCTTATAAACACCTGAAGGATCTGCATTCTGCACAATCCAAGGATGCTCCAGGACCTTTTTCAGGGGCAGACGCTGAGAAGAATCCTTTACAAGCATCTATACCCCACAAACATAATAAAGAACAAGTCAGGCCCGAGATTACATGCTGCAGTATTTCAAAGCATCTCAAATGGATTAGAGAAAAACCTGACTAATGAGGTCCTTGGCAGCTGATGAGACAATTGGTTTGGCAGGAAATTTGAGATCCACTTGCACAATCCTGTGCACATCCGTAGGAAAACCTTATCAATATACTTACCAGTGTTAAGCTGGTAATATTGATAAAAGTTGTTTTGCCATTTCAAACTCTCCATACCAAGATTTAGCTAATGAAGGAAGGTTAGAAAATTGTACTGCTTGTGTTCATCGTATGTGTAATAATTTCATCTGCCATTTCATACTCATCCATACACAATTTGAAAATTGTACCATGTATATTGTAGCATCTTATGAAAGAATTCACTATTTTTCTAAAAGGTGGACTTGTGCATAAATTGTACTATTTCTTCTAAAGTCTTCTTCCTTTTTTGTGCTTTCCTATTTAAGTTTCTCACGAAACTTTTAGTTTACGTTTGGCAGAAAAGCGCACCTTCTATATGTGTCTGAGTGTTCCTTTGCTTCAAATGGAGGCATCCCATACAGAAACTCAAAGCAGAGGATACCCAGGCTCCAAATATCCACACTTGCGTCATGTTCCACACTTTCCACTGCAAGTTCAGCAACCAACGTTTCATAAAACATGTAAAAGCAGTCAAAAGATTTGCTAAGCTATATTCTCATACCCATCTCTGGTGGCAAATAGTCTAGCGTGCCACACATAGTCCGCCTCCGATTAAAGGTATGCACTGACCACCCAAAGTCTGCAATTTTGAGTTCACCCTAAAAGCAGAAACATTTAAAAAACTATTTCAAGCTCTGTCATTTTATAACTGCAATGCACACTATAAATTGTTATTGCTAAATATATACCTGTGCACCAACCAAAAGATTCTCCGGCTTGATATCTCTGTGTATTACGTGCTTCCCATGACAGTATATTAGGGCTCGGGCTAACGATGCAACATACTGCTCCAAGACCCAAGATAAAGAAAAATAAGAAAATTTATGGCCAGTTGGTCAGTTCAAAAGTAGTTAGGATGGTGAGGGCATGAATATAATTAAATGTTGGAGATAAATAAATCTGCTCACACTCAAGGCTATTTAGAATGAGACCATAACTGAAAATTTTGAAAGAAAAACTTCACATCTGCTCATTTACCAATTTCTCATGATTCTCAAATTAAAGATTTTGAAAAAAGGAAATCATACAAGTCCAATAAATGTATAAGCAGTTCTGTAAATCAACAAGAACTAACAGTTGCAGCACGCCATTCACTAAAATATTTGCATTTCTGCAGCTCCTTGTAGAGTTCACCTTTGGCAGCATATTCCAGGATCAAATACACACGTTTCTGCAGTAGTAAGCACTACCATCAGTCTCCTAGAAGTTAATCTTAAGAACAAAAAATGAGAACAAGCAATGCAGAAGAGGTTACAGAAGGAACCTTAATTTACCTGGTCATAAAAGTAACCATAAAGCCTCAAAATATTTGGATGACGAAGGTGGCTTTGTATCTCAACTTCACGACGAAGCTGATGTTCAACCTGGGACTGTTTTAGCTGGCTCTTGAACAGCACTTTTAATGCGACAACGTGATTGCTCTGTTTTCACGAAACAACTAACCTTAAGTATTGGAAATGTGATTGCAGAATGTGTAATGTCTGTCTAATAGAGTCCAAAAATTCATTTATCTCATGTCCATAAGATATCATCCCCAACCTCTCACTCATTAACTATCATTATTAAATGATAGCAATAGATGCTACAGAAATTTACTGATATAGAACCCCCCCAAATAAACAGGCACTGTTATAGCAGGCAAAACTAATATATTGAAGGAGCCAACTAGCAAAGCATTGTATCTTTGTTAAAGCACTGACCCTTTTTTCCCTAGCTAGATATACATGACCAAACTTTCCTCTTCCAAGAGGCTTCCCAATGTCAAAATCATTAAGCATCCACCTCTTTTTATCTGCCTCTGATGATGCCTCTGGTGACGCCTGCAGAAGTTGAAAATTCTGTAGTCCATAAAAGAGCAGTTTACTAAGAATAAAAACATGCGGTTATAACCATTAATTTCTGTTGAATTATATCTGCACAAAAACTCAGAAACATCATAAATCCAGGACCAGGTCATAAGTCCAAAATCTTAACTTCTTTTTATGGTTTGGAGCTGTGATGATTCACCCCCAAAATTCTTATATATAAACGAAAATCTCAAATCCTAGAAGCAGTTTAATAATGCCGTTTCACAATTACCACCACCAAGGCATAAAATATTTCTCATATCATCTAAAAGGAAAACCTAATTATATCAGAAAAGAAGCTGGGAATTTCTATAAATCTTCCCCAATTATTAAGAGGAAAAAAACGTAAGCACAAATCAAGCTATTGTCCAATGTCAAAACCCTAGATAACTCAAATACATTTCAAATTCAAGTCCTAAATTCGAAATGAAAGATGACAATAATCACATCAAATAAATTACATAAAAAATCAAAGGAAAAAAAATTTATGAATTAATTTGCTTTACCTTGTGTTGTTGCTGTGGTTGATTCTCCGTTGCGATCCCCATTTCTGTATTATACTCTAGAGAAAAGGAGAGAAAAAAAATTGAAGAAAAAGAACAGAAAGAAGAGAGTGGACGGCTAAACGGGAAATGAATGAATGGTGACTTCTTTGAATTTTTGGATTTGAATATAGAGAGGGGCCGGGGGAGCACATTTTTCTCTTTTTACAACGGTCATATTTTTGGTAAGGTGCCACGTGGCCCAATAACGCTTCCACTCCCTTTTCAAATTTTCGCTTTTTTTTTTGTTCAATAAATTCTTCTTCTCAAGGAGGAGCGTCCTTGAACAAGTCCTGATGGGACCCATATAGGGGCAGATCTATAGAAATCTAAATAGTGTAGTTTTTATTCTTAAAAAATTTCCTAAATATTTTATTATAAAGCTAATAATTATTTACATATATTATATAATTGTTGTAAGAACTCATAAATCTCACTAAACAAAAAGTGTTATTTTTGTTTTACATTTGTTGGATTGAGAAGTTTGACCAATTAATCAACTGTCAAACACAAATTAGGATGGATTATAAGCCCGTTTGAATTGGCTTATTTTAAGTGCTTTTAAGCTAAAATAACTTTTAAGTTATTTCGTAGTGTTTGGATAAAGTAAAAAAGTGATTTTAAACACTTGATTTTAAGCTAAAATAACAAAAATAAGCCAAAAATTAAAAGCTAGAATTCTTAACTTATGGCTTTTGGCTTAAAAGTCACTTAAAACAAGCTCATCCAAATGGGCTCTATATGTAGTGGCATACGCATGAGGCTCGAACTTTTGACTTCCTAGAGCAAGACAAAGCATTTAACTAGCATACCAAGATAAAATCCATGTCAAGTGGTATTATTTTTTTCTCTTATTCTTTCTTATCATATTGATACATATATTTAGTAAAATTTCTTATGAAGCAATGATGCGTGACACCGTTTCGGTCCACGTGCGTGCACCCCTAGTTATATGAGGTTTTTTGTATTTATTCCATACTATTTAAGTTAAAATTAAAAGATCCAGTCCTATTTTTTACCCGATTCGTTTTCCATCTATCCATAACTCTTCCAAGTCAGCTTCAAAAAAAAAAAAAAAAAATCTCGAAACAGTGGAATCAACTTCCATAATCTCTTCTCTACTTTTTCTCTTTTCTTAACCCTTACCCGTTATAAACACAAACAATTGTGTATAGTCTTGGGTTTATATGAAATCAGAAAAATTTCTATCCAAGTACATTGGTTTTGAAATCATGGCCTTACTGAGAAGAAAACACACTCATTTTTTCTGATATCTCATTCTTTTTACATGAAGTTTGAGCGAAAATTTGGACCAAACATAACTACAATTCCAAGAAAAAGAGGACTCGAGTTCGATTATCAGAATTTTAAGCCTCAGTCTGCATTTTTATCAGACAAATAGAAGACAATCACGTCATGTCCTGTGATTGTCTCAATGCTTAACTTTGTCAGCATAAAAATTGAAAATCATCACTGCCTCTATTACTCAGAAAGAGAAAAGCTAAATGTGCCAAAAATACTCACATAGAAGCTGCAGATTAATGTTTGATGAATAAGGGTTGTTGGTTTGGCTTTTAATGAAAATCACTATAGTGAATTTGAAGTGGCCAGTACGGGTCTAATTAGGTTCGCGTTAGTAATGAACCGGGTATCTTAATTTGAGGTGGGTCTTTTTAATTTTGAGGTGTCACGTGACACTTCTTCCAATTGAAGGGTATATTTGAATGATAGTATAACGGTGGGGGTTGAGATGACCAATAGTATAACGAAAGGTATTTTTTAACTTTTTTGAATAGTACGAAAATATATTTGACGGCCTATACTAGCTTTCAATACGAAACATATCACCTTCTAGGAAGGGTATAAGTTAAGTAATATCACAGTAGTAGTACATGATGTCTTCTAACAAGAAAACTATTCAAACTATCTAAAATATAGGGTGTGTTTGGTTTGGATTTCTAAGTTTCTCATATTTGCTTGGCATAAATGATTTGTTTTCCTCATCAACTCATTTCCCTTCAATTGGAGGAGGGAAAATATTTTCCAAAATTCCTTCTCAAGCTTCCTCACCCTATTTCTTACCTTCACCAACCCACCCCACACTCACCCACCTAACTCCACTCCATGTCCTCTCTTCAAAAAGGTTTTTATTTTCGTCACCACTCACCCACTCGGCAAAAAAGTAATTTTTTTTTGTAATTTTCAATTTTCTGTTTTTTTTTCCTGCACCCCCACCCAACCCA
>ML243982.1:0-71049 GCA_005239495.1 Nicotiana undulata | reverse complement strand
CCCCCCCCCAATACTGGGAAGAAATACATAACGCTTATTGTGCTGAGGTGAGAGCGGACGAGGACGACCTTAACGGACCAACCCAGCGGTTGACGTCGATCCGGATGGAGTCCAGAAAAGACCGAAGAAACGACAATAGAAGGGATCATGTAGGCCCGCGCCTAAATCGCGAAAGATACCAGTCGTACATCAGAATTGTCGTCGTACCCCCCCCCCCCCCCCCCCCCCCCCCCCTCATGGTGAAGGACCATCTAGGCCGCAAACGGGGACTCACCGAAATGGAAGAGGTATGCCTCTACTGTTATCTGCTCATAATTTTTGTGTTTCTCCTTCAGAGATAGTCTACGCTCTAGAGAAGCTCGTCCCTAAGGTGAAATGGACACAAAAGATGAAGTACGACCCAAACACTAGAAAGTCGAATGCCCTATGTGAATTCCACCAGGAGCGAGGCCACAAAACCGAGGATTGTATCGCCTTGAGGCAAGAGGTAGTAAACATGCTCCACCAAGCATTTGAGAGAGCTGATGAGCGACCGAGGAAGAGCGAACTTCGCTCGTGGGCGATAGCAACATCAAGGACCCCCGAAGCCGCCCTCCCCAGCCCGTTCCATCCAGATGATCATCGGCGGATGCGACGACGCGACAATCAACAACGTGAAATTCACGACCACCCACAAGTTGAAGTGGTGGATCACCCATGAACGGTATGATGACCTCGAAGAAAGAATCATCTTAGATGAGTCGGATACCCACGGTTTGACCTTTCCTCACTATGATACTCTTGTTATTGCTTTGCGAACTTCAGATATTGATGTAAAATGGATTACGGTAGATGATGGAAGCGGTGCGTGTATTATCCACCCTAGAGTTCTCGCACAAATAAGGCTCCAACAATGCAGTTGAGCGGACCTCAGGAGAAATCACACTGCCCGTTCTAGCCGGTGGTATCACACTAGAAAAAACGTTCCACATCATGAATCAAGACACGGCGTACAACACCATCATAGGACGGCCTTGGATACATGCCATGAGGGCCATCACATCCAGCCTTTATCAGGTCATCAAGATTCCACCCCGTGGGGAGTCATCAACATTCGCGGCAAGCAACACACAGCCCAAGAATGCTACCGCATCGCCCAAGACTGTACATACACCCAACATTTGAAAAACAAAGGCACATAAGCATAGCAATTAGCGAGGTCGAGGTCAGACGGTGACGAATGAAAAGATGTCATCATAGACCCCAATGTCGTAAAATCTACGAGATCAACTGTGGAAGACCTCGATCCCGTTCAACTGGATAAAAGCGACCGCAACAAAAAAGCTTATATCGTCCACAAACTTCAAGAACCAAGGAAATTCCATTAATTTTTAACTGACAACGTAGACTTGTTTGCCTTCTCCCATGCAGATATGTCGGGCATCCCGAAGGAAATAGCAACACACAAGTTGAACATCGACCCACTCTACCCGCCGGTACGGCAGGTTAGAAGAAAATTCAATGCCGCAATAAATGATGTCGTCCGCGAAGAGGTGAAAAAATTGCTCGCAAACGGCTCCATCGGGGAGTCAAAGTACCCCCAATGGGTCGCCAACGTGGTCGTGGTGAAAAAGAAAAATGGGAAATGGCGCATGTGCGTAGGCTTCACAGATAGGCCTTCCCGAAAGATTCATTCCCATTGCCTCAAATTGATCAACTCATCGACGCAACAGCAGGGCACGAGCCATTAAGTTTCTTGGACGCCTACTCGAGCTACAACAAAATCCTCATAGAGGAGGAGGACTAGGAAAAAACTACTTTCATCACCCACCAAGGGACGTACTGCTACAGGGTCATGTCGTTCGGACTGAAAAACGTAAGGGCAACCTATCAGAGGCTAGTAACCAAAATGTTCAAAGAACAACTCGGAAAAATTATGGAAGTGTATGTAGACGACATGTTGGTCAAGTCTAAAAGAAAGGAAGATCACATCGACCATTTGAGGGAGGCCTTCGACATACTTAGGCGGTACAACATGAAGCTGAATCCCGAGAAATGTGACTTCAGCGTAACCTCAGGAAAATTCCTCGACTTTTTAGTGTCGCAGAGAGGCATTGAGGTTAATCCCGACCAAATCAAGACTATAGAGGGAATGCAAGAAAACATGACTAGCAAGAAGCAGGTGCAAAAACTAACCAGTTGTATAGCCGTCCTATCGAGGTTCATCTCACGATCCTCTGATAGATGCCACAAAATCTTTGGCGTACTCAAAAAGGACAATGGACTGCAATGGAATTCTAAGTGCGTCAACGCCCTAAGAGAATTAAAGGCATACTTGTCCTCGCCCCCGCTGCTTTCTAAGGCGAAACCCAGAGAGCGCCTCCTAATCTACTTGGCTATGTACGACATTGTAGTGAGCGTAGTCCTGGTCCGCGAAAACAAAGGTACGCGATCTCCAATCTACTACATTAGCAAAACCTTGGTTGACACTGAAACAAGGTACCCTCACCTCGAAAAGCTAGCCCTGGCTTTTGTCGTAGCTTCACGAAAGCTTAGACCTTATTTCCAAGGCCACCCCATCTCAGTGGTCACGAACTTTCTCCTGAGGAGTACCCTACACAAACTCGAGTTATCGGGTAGATTGACTAAATGGTCCATCGAGTTAAGCAAGCACGAAATAACCTATCAGCCGCGAACAACGATAAAGTTGCAAGTACTTGGAGACTTCGTCGGACTTCAATGCTAAAATAATGACTGAGTTAGAAAGGGAAGCAACTAGTACTTCCCCCAAGTTACACGACCTATGGATTTTATACACCAATGGTGCCTCAAGGTCCCGACAAGCGAAGTAATTCGTCAGTCCATACGGTGTCCAAATATGACTAACAATGAGGCCGTGATTGCATTAAAACTGGCCCTTAAATAGGGAGCACGACGGGTAGTCCTCCGATGTGACTCACAACTCATCGTCAATCAACTCACATGGACTTTTCAAATCAAGGAACAAAGATTGCAAAAATATGAGGGTGATATCTGCAAGCTGCTGCCCGAATTCGATGAATGCCAGCTCGACCAGATACCTCGAGCGCAGAACATCGAGGCAGACGGCCTCGCCAAATTGGCGGCATCTATTAGAAGTATAAACAGAAAAGAGAATGTGGTCACACTCCTCCACTTAACCATCGACCAAATTGTGGTACGCACTATTAACCTTACTTGGGACTGGCGCAACCGTATCATCGCCTACCTACAAGATGGCGTGCTCCCAAACGACATAATAGAGGCCAAAAAGCTTCGAATGCAAGCAGCCAGGTATAGCATCGTGAACAATGGCCTATATAAGAGAACGTATGGCGACCGTCTATCAAAGTGTCTGGGACCGAACCAGACAAGGCGTGTCCTAGAAGTGGTCCACGAGGGTCACTGTGGGGCTCACATCTGCAATCGAGCACTAGTCACATGTCTCATACGAGCAAGCTACTACATGCCCACAATGAAAAAAGAAGCAGTTGATTTTGTTAAAAAATGTGAACCATGCCAAAAGTACGCCCCTATGATCCATCAAGCGGGAGAGCACCTCCACCCAGTCATGTCGCCCTGGCCCTTCATCAAATGGGGAATGGATATCGCCGTCCCACTTCCCGCAGGACGAGGTAATGTGCGATTTCTTTTTATTTTAACTGACTACTTCTCTAAATGGGTGGAAGAAGGTGCATTTGCCCAAATACGCGAACAAGAAGTGATCGCCTTTATATGGAGAAACATCGTATGTCGTTTCGGCATTCCCAAACAAATCAGTTGTGACAACGGACTTCAATTCATAGGGAAAAAGGTCGTCGAGTCCTTAAAGAAATGACACATCAAAAGAATACTCCCCACGCCATATCACCCCGCCGCCAATGGCCAAGCTGAATCCTCCAACAAAACAATATTGAATATCATGAAAAAGAAACTAAAAAACGCCAAGGGGTTGTGGCCAAAAGTTCTACCATAAGTGTTATGGGCATATCGCACCATGCCATAGACAAGCACAAGGGAAACGCCATACTCACTTGTCTATGGGACTGATGCAATGATACTGGTCGAGGTTGGGGAACCGAGCCTAAGATATTCAAATGAAAGTGGGCTAAACAACGATGAGAACAGAAGGCAAGATCTTGATGAGACCGAAGAACGAAGAGCCATAGCCTACATAAGAATGGTAGCCCAGAAACAACAAGCAGAGCGATACTACAAGAAAAAAGCCAAAGTCAAGCCACTCAAAGCTGGGGACTATGTACTCAAAGCCAAAACACAAGCGAGCAAAGATCCACAGGAAGGCAAACTAGGTACCAATTGGGACGACCCATACAAAATTACGGCGGCGGTAAGCAAAGGGTCGTTCCAACCGAAAACAATGTAGGGAAAATTGCTACTGAACAATTGGAACGTCGCTCACCTCAAATACTTCAACTTCTAAAGACAAGACGTCCTCCAAGTCGTACTTTTTTTCCCTCACCTGAGTTTTGTCCTGATTGGGTTTTCTCGAGGAGGTTTTCAACAAGGTGATGAAGAGGGCATCTCGAAGTTAAGTATCAGTTCATCGCTCGACCTCTCGACTGGGACTTCTCCAATGCATGTACGAACAGAGCAAAAACACGTAAACTTCTCCAATGAATGTATAAACAAAATGAAATATGCAAACATATGATGTACACATGTCCCCACCAAGTTTACACATTATGCCGACCCAGGAAACAACATTCGACCTTGTTCGAATTAATTCAAAGTCAATATTTGACCTCGCTCGAATCGACTCGCATTCGACCTCGTTCGAATTAACTTAAAGTCAGTATTCGACCTCGCTCGAATCGACTCACATTCGACCTTGTTCGAATTAATTTAAAGCAAATATTCGGCCTCGCTCGAATCAACTCACATTCGACCTCATTCGAATTAATTTAAAGTCAATATTCAACCTTGCTCGAATCGACTCACATTCGACCTCGTTCAAATTAACTTAAAGTCAATATTTGACCTCGCTCGAATCGACTCACATTCAACCTTGTTCGGATTAAAGCCAATATTTGACCTTGTTTGAATCAACTCACATTCGACCTTGTTCAAATTAATTTAAAGTCAATATTCGACCTCGGTCGAATAGTCTCGAATTCAACCTCATTCGAATCAATTTATAAGTCGATATTTGACTTTTCTCGAATCAACTTATGATTGACCTCGTTCGAGTAAAATTACAAGTTGATAGTCATCCTCGAACTAGCTCAACTTACAGGCAGCCTAAGTGAAATCGTAACCAAGGCACTCAATTGAGAAAAACATTCAAAGGAAAAATAAGAAGTTCAAGAACAGACGAAAAAAGTATTATCATTCCAAAATTCATCTTACAAGGGCAAAACAAGTGCCCGCAAAACAAAACAAAAAAGGAAAGAAAAGAAGAACAAAAATACAAAGATAAGAATACTACTCGGCCGCAGCTCCCCCATCACCATCACCACCGCCACCGGAGCCCTCTCCATTGGAGTATTTGTCATCATACCAAGCACTCGGCTTGAGCCCGTCCAAGTCATATTCATCATCATCCATCTCGGGCGTGCCGGGGTCGTAGCCGCAAGCGTCACGAGCTGCACGTGCCTTAACATGAGCATCCAAGAACTCCGCCTCATAAGCTTTCCCGGCCTTCATCAAACCCCTATTTATATCACTATGAGCCTCATCATGAATTGTGGGACATTGGGATAAGTGGAAGCATGGGAGGTAGACAACTGAGCCTATTGTTGCACCTTCTCGACCTTGAGGACGGCAATCTGCTCGTTCAGATCCGAGACCTCTGCTTCTAGTCCATTGATCTGCTCTTCGAGCCTCGCCTCTTTAAGTGTAGATGTCTCAACTTCACTAGCCCGCTCAAATCTGAAGACGCGGATGGTACCCGCTAGTACCGATGCCTCCGCCACAACAACCATTCTGGCTTTCTCTATTCTCTCCAACTCTGCAGCCTTGGCGGCCACTCATCTCTTAAAGAGTTGGCTCTAGCTTCACTCTACTCCAGCTCGGCCCGTAAGGATACCACTTGAGCCTGGAGATCGACACACTCGGCCATAAACCCCTTGCTCACCTCGAGTTCACCATCTTTAGCTCTCAGCGTCCCTTCGAGCTCGTTGAACCTGCCAATGGCTCTCACAAGCTCATTATTCTTCTCCTTTAACTCCTCATCCTTCTGTTTTAGCTCGTCCCGGAGAGTTTGGAATTGACCGTCCTCACCAAGTATGCTGACCAGTGCTCGGTGCTTGGTAAGGTACTCTCTGTATTTAGACTATATCCTCTTATAGAGAGCCGCCCTCTTCTCCTTCTGATGCGCGCTCTCAATCTCCAAAATGAGAGTCTGATAAACAAACGAAAAGAGGTCAGCAAAGACAAGTAACATAAAGAAAAGAAGAAATTAAAATGCTAAAAGAGACAACTTACTCGCAGGGCCATACCGGAAATGCCTAGTGACAAGTCTGCATCCTTTAGCGTCTGTAGTGTCTTGTTCTTGGAGTCCGAGCATAGGGGAGCCAAAGTTGGAACCGCACGCTCCGAGTTGATGAAATCCACGCGGATAACAATATTTTGAGTAGACCCCTCGGTCCTCACTTCTACTTGAGTAAACCTCTCCTCGAAGGTCCGCACTTACTCGGGGTCGAAGTCAGAACCAGACCCATCATCATCTACAATAACCATTTTTCCTCTGCCACCGGCGGATGAAGAGCAGACCTCGGTTGCCCCCGATCGCCCCATTTCCGTAGCAGCCTCCGTTGTCTCCAACATAACGGCCTCTCTTCTATGGAAACCTCTGGCGGGGGAACAGTCCATGCAACTAAAGGACTCACCGACTCCACATCTAGAATAACTGGACGCTCAAGTGTGATTGCGGCCTCTACTCTTCACATTTTCAACGCTACCGCCTTCTCCTTGCTGTGAGAAGATTAATCTACCAGGTGAAGTACCGGGAAGGTCAGGATCTCCGCTGATGGAATGGTCGTCTGACGACCAGGTTCACTTAACACCAGAGTCTGGTAGAAAGTATTCTACATAGACTCGACCAGCACGAACTGCATCCTGGTCGAGGCAACTGCCTGGCAAAATGCAGGAACGGGAGTCTTCGCCTTCTTAGAAGCCCTCCGACCTGACACCAAAAGGAAACCATAAGCAAAAGAAAGAAATGGACTATGACGAGGGCGAAATAGTTACAAAACTGAAACCCGACTTACCGGTTGTGGGCTTGGGCCCAAAACTCTTGTTAAAGGATGCCCAGTCGCGGATCCCTACGGTGTGCAGGACGCGGGCCACCCAGTCACTAATATCGGCGACCAAAGAAAGGGGATGTCTCTTGGCTACATGGGGGAAAAATAAAACAACTCATGAAACATGAAGATATGCGAGATAACGTACTTTAAATAATAAGGACACTTACGAGCAAAATTCCACTGCTCAGGAAACCCGCTAAGGTTCGCCACCACGTGCTCGGTTTTGACGAAGAAATAGTTGACTTAAAACTGACGGTTCGTCTTGTCATCCATCCCCGCCACCAGCCCTTTGATTCCGTGGTGGAGAAGGTGAATCATTGTGCCCCTATAGAAGCTTGGCACGAAGAGATGTAGTAGGTGACGAATAGAGACTCCTCAGCCGGCCATCTCTGCAAACTTCGTCAACATGAGGAAGACCTTATAAAGGTAGGGGGAAAGCTGTGCCGGGCAAACATTGTAGTAACGGTTGAACTCCTCCGCCAACGGAGGAAGAGGAAGAGAATATCCCACTTGGAACGGGTAGGCATAAAATGCGCAGTACCCGGGCAGGTGAATATGAATCACGTCATCCTCGGCCGGAACCAGGTCAACTTGAGCAGAAATCTTATGTTTAGCCCTAAGGGCGGATAGATGTTTTGCCTCCATCTCATACCTCACGGGCTCAAGGTCATGCGCAGGTTCCTTCGAGAAGTCGTACCTGGAAGTTGGGTTACGAGGAACGACCTCCCATCCACTAGAAGGCATGTCCATCGATAATGGGTTAGGGTCAGAGACCGTCTCAGTGTTGAGAGCCATGTTATTCATCTTCCGCTAATTTGTATACGGCGGAGCCGGAAATGAAGAGAGGGTGGTGATGACGGAAGTTGCAGGAAGTAAGAACAAAAGAAGAAGAAAGAGACGCAAAGTGCAGGGTTGAAGAAATCAGAAAATGCAAAAGTTTCATTGAGAAGGTTTCTCCTCCTTATTTATAGATATCAGGGGCGTTCGAATCGATGCGAACAACCACCAGTGGCCCTAGAATCAAAACAACAGGGGCTCGAGGAACGAGGCAACGCATCGGAAGATGCGCAATGACGACGCATGCGGTCGTGACATCACCTTGCACCAACTTCATTGACTGCAACTCTTAGGGCGACACGTCATCATCTCGGCAATGATCACCTCTATTCGACCACCACGCCATAATTTTTCCTAAGTTGCCACTGATAAAGTATGCCCATTGAGGCCGACCAGAAGGCGACCTCGATAAGCGGAGGGACTAACTGTATGGGTCGAAATCTGGCTTAGGAAATTCGACGTGGGAAGGTTATTAAGTGAGAAAATTGCGGTTCAACTTGGGTGGTCAGGCCGAGGTCGATCAGGGTCCAACGACGAGCAATCACCGAGTAAGTCATTCAAGCCGAGGTCGAGCAGCGAAGAATCGGAATAACGACTAGTATAGTTTTGGAACTACTTCCTTCTATTGTACGTTTTAGGGATTTATTGGGAATACCCCATATATATAGTAAAAGATAGGGTAAAAAAAGATTCACTCTGATAAGAAAACTTGTAAGAAGTTGACTCTTGGGAGATAATACAAAACCTTACCTTTTCACAGTGATTGATTTTGTTTTTTATTATGCCTTTCTACTCACACGATCCGAGAAAGCTTTGTCCATTTTCATATCAATTTATCACACGTTGTTGTCAGAAGGAAGAATCATTCACATCATTCAATATTTGGGTGAATTATTCTTCCTATTTACATTTGTTGCCATTTTTCATATTTATTTCTCACTATTGTCCCTTCATTTATTCTCAAAAGCTTCATTTAATAATCTGATAATTGGTTATATGCAGGGGCGGACCCACCTATAGCCAAGAGGGTTCATATGAACCCGCTTCGTTGAAAACTTTTGGTATTTTATATAAGTTAAATTCTGTAAAATATTAATATAACCTTTTGTTGAACCCGCTTGACCAAGAATGATTCTTTGGAAAGATGGTCAAGCGGATTCAAACTTTACTGTAGGTTGTAAGTTCGAAACTTGGACGCAGCATTTGGTTAGCTTGTTTTGCCTAGTTTTTCTAGGCTTAAGGGATAGTTACCCTTGTTAGTTCATTCTTCCTTTTCCTCTATGTGCTTTAGTTTTTTATCTCTATTTTTGTACTTTATTTTTATTTTACATTTTATCTCTTTACTAAAATCTAGTAGGAAATATTTTACAGCTTATTTTACTTTATTAGGATCAAACTTTTCTACAAAATGAAATCTTACATTTTTTTTTTTGCAAAAATATGCAAGCGCAATCTTTACAATTATTTATAATTTGTTAGTTCAACTTAAATTATTTATTTTATGTTACATTAAAATTATTAATTTACTTTATAAGCCCTCTTCTCTTATAAATTTGTATTTGTTTAGTTTAAGTCATAACTCTTTATTTTTTTCGTTGTCTTTGTTTGTAAACTAGCGACTTTTTTCGTTACATATTTTAGATTTTTCACAATTTATAGAGTCTAGAAGGCTTTTAAACTGACTAAATATAGACTTTTAGTTACAGTAAGAAAGGTATAGTTCTTTGAAATAAAATTCTTAAATTAAACAGATAAATTGTTAATATATTTACTTAAAGTAAGTGGTCTTTGTGAAATATTTTAAATTTTTGTTCAACTTTCTTTTATAGAAAAAAGGGATGTTGACTGAAATTTTTGTAAGTTGTTCATTTTGTGGTAGCATTATGGATTTAATATAAAAAAAGGTATCGGACTAATCTTTCTTGTCGGTATTAATTTTTTTTTATTGAACCCGCTTGCTTGAAATCCTGGGTCCGCTACTGATTCTATGCACTAGTGGACGTTATTGTTTAGGCACGTGACTAGATCTAAGATTTATTGTGCTTGACTAGGATTTGACTTTCACCTTATTTATCTTTTAATTAGTTTAGCAAAAAGTGTTACACTTTTTGATCAAACAAGTCGTATTCCAATATCTCCATAAAGGAGTAAATTTAATTTTTGTTAGCATAATGTTATACTCATGATTCTAACAAAAAAAATATAAGTGTATCAATTGCACTAAGACACAAAAATAAATCATATATGTCATATAAGGATGGCTAGAGCTTTATTTAATAAATTTTCGGTAACCGTTATGTACTTCAGAACAATTTAAATTGTTCAAGAATTTTCAATATACACATATCAAATTTTTTATGTATTGCCATACTAAAATCTAAAAGTGTTTACATCCACCACAATATAAGATGTTTTCATATAATCAATGTAAGGATATTTATGGGGGGGGGGGGGAATTGCTACCCCACTACTTTATACTTTTAGGTATTGGGACTATAGTCCAAAGCTTCACGTTTTTCAAGTCAAGTCAATCTTGTTTGTGTATCTTTCATTTGGCCAATCATTTGTGTGTCCACGTTCTATGATAGATTCCAGAGCGCTACATTATATCAACAATATCGGCGAAAATCATTTTTACATCGGTTCCATCATCACTCAAGACATAACTTATTGATATCTCATTATTTTCAGGTACTTGAGTCTCACCCATGAGGACTTATAAAGTGTCATATCGCGGTGAGCTTATAGAGTACTTGCATCCTTATTATGATCGTTTTGATCATTTGGTCTTATCCTTCTTCAAGGAATTTTATATTTGGAACCCATTGGTCTATCACACTTTAGGCGCACCATAAACTCTATCCTTCAAGGACCTTTAATTGGAGTATTTGTAGTTGGAACGTATAATATTTAGTTTTGGGCCAGCAAATGTGCCTGGTAATATTGTGCAAATATATCATCTCTTGAACTTTAAGTTCATAATTTCTTGTACAAGGATTCAGATAATTTATTTTATATTCTCCCCCCTAATGTTGGAATTACCAACACATACCCCCAACGTTCTTTGGGGATTCAACTTTGTGTGTTATGGTGGAGTAATTATATATCACACACTCAAATTTCTAGGTGAAAATTATTTAATTTCTGACCCTGAACCAATTATGAAAGGGAGAATTTATTATAACTTGTTGTCTTGATGCATATAGGTGTTGATGCATATTAAATAACATATCCCACACCAAATTCCTTTTTTAAGAGGTTTGTTCTCATAACTAACGGTTTAGCTATAATTAGAGGCAAACAATATATGCTAAACCCACTTGGATTTAAACTAACACTATCAAGATAAATTATCATAATTTTAACTTTGAAACTGTGCTCTAATAATTTGAGCAAGCAACCTTGCAAAAATAAAATTGCAAGTTGATTACAAATGCATGTGTGTTACCACATTATTCATGCATCTATTAAAATCACATAATAGTAAATGGTCCACAGACAGGTGCCTCGGTCTATATATATACACTATAATGATCAATTTATCGTGAGAACAAGCAGCACAATTCTTAAAGAATGTTCTAATTCTTCAATATATGCCAATGTGAACTCTCAGTCATTTTTCGCATCATAATTGAACTAGGATGGCCAACCGGTCATGTCAGCTGATATTTGTTTCAATAAACCTCAAGTTTACTATAGCATGTGATTCCATCATCATGCTTATACTTATGTAATACAAATAGGAGAAAAGTGGGGTAAGCTTTCATATTTATCCGGTATGATTATAGTAATATAAACATATTCAATCTTCCTTTCATTTACAGTCTCAATATGCCAACCACATTGGCTAATATCTTTGAAACTCAAAAAGAAATTCTTTTTGAGACTTACTCCAACAATAATGCCATTAATAACTTTATTCGTCCGGATTTTATCAAATTCGCTCTACTGGAGCTCTCAATTAATTTTTTACTACATCTTTTATCACACCATCCAAATGAATATCTCCTCCATACAGAAAATTATATTATTATTGTCACAGTCAAAATCATTATAGGAAATATTCGTTTCTTGTTTTAACTTTGCCTTTAATAATTCCTGATAAAGCCTAACAACATATTCATGATGTCGTACCATAAGTATGCGACCGATGACATATTCATGCAGCCACACAATAATATTTATAAACTTTATTTTTCTCAAATCTCTCTTAGAGGTGAGTTGTGGTATTTATCTGTAATGACCCGACCGGTCGATCAGTGGAATTAGCCCTGTTATTCCTATTTTTGCCTTGTCATGGTTTGTTTGGTATGTTTATGATGTCTCGGAGTTGGTTGGTTCGGGTTCGGAGTAGTCGTGGTGAGAATTGAGTCTCTTAACTAGCTTAATAATGGAAAAAGTCTACTGGGAGTTGACTTATTGGTAAACAACCTCGGAATGTATATTTTATGGCTCGGATAGCTTCGTTGGGTGATTTGGAACTTAGGAGTGTGTTCGGAATGTGGTTTTGACGTCCGGTGTAGAATTAGGCTTGAATTGGCGAAAGTTAGTTTTTGGCGATTTCCGGTCGGCAGTGGAACAGGTTCTTAATGTCATTTTGGATATGTGTGCAAATTTTCAGGTCAATCGGATGTGTTTTGGATGGTTTCGGCATCCATGGTGAAATTTAGAAATTTCAAAGTTCATAGGCTTGAATTTGATGTGATTTTGGTATTTTTGCGTTTTTTTTTGTGTTTCGAAAGCTCGACTAAGTTTGAACAAGGTTATGGGATGTGTTGGTATGTTTGGTTGAGGTCCCGGGGGCCTCGGGTGAGTTTCGGGTGGTTAATGGATCGATTTTTGGTTTTGGAACTTGGTTGTTTTTACTGGTGTTTTGTTGCAGATAAATTGTTCATCGCGTTCGTGGGCGGGGTTCCGCGTTCGCAAAGGGTCATTTGGGGAAGCTGAGGATTTGTTCTTCGGGTTCGCTCAAGGGCACGCATTCGTGAAGAAGTTTAGGTGGTTGGTGACCCAGGGGTTTTGGCTTATGTGTTCGCGTGGAGTGGACCGCGTTCGCGGAGGTCAAGCCTGGTGATGCATCGCGTTCGAGATGTTGTTGATGCGTTCGTGTAGAGTAAATTTGGGGCCTAGGGAGTTTGTGCTTCGCGAACGCGGGGAGGTGGCCACGTTCGCGATGAAGAAAGGCCTGGGAAGAAAGTTTAAGTTTCAAAAATGAGGGTTTTAGGCCATAACTCAAAAGTCCATTAGAGAGCTCGGGAGAAATAGGATTTAGAGGAGATTTTCAGTGAAGTTCTTGAGGTAAGTGTTCTTCAATCACGTTCGGGCTAATTTCATGATTTAGCCTTGATTTTTATCATGTAATTTGAGGAATTTAAAGTGAAAATTGGGGGGAAATGGGAGGAAAAATTGGGAATTTCTTTTGATGATTTGAATGGGCAATTGAGGTCGGATTTTGGTAAATTTGATATGGGTAGACTCGTTAGGGAATGAGGATTCTAATTTTGGTATTTTTATCGAATTACGAGATGTGGGCCGGGGGTTGAGTTTGGCCAATTTCGGGAATTGTGCCTAATTTTGATAGGTTTCGAATGCGTTTCGTCTCCCTAGCATATTTTGATGTTATTAACCTGATTTTGATAGACTCGGAGCATTTGGGAACCGATTCGAGGGGCAAGAGTATCGCGGAGTAGCTTTTCGGGCCGGTTTAAGGTAAGTAATGACTATAAATCTTGTCCTGAGGGTATGAAACCCCGGACTTAGCATTTGTTTTCACTGTTTTGGAGTGACGCACATACTAGGTGACGAGTGTGTGGCGTGCACTGATGGAGAATTTAAAAATTGGCTCTTCCCGAGGCAACTATTGAGTTGCCTAACTACTTTTAAATCACATGATAAATCGTACTTTTATGCTTTTGATCTATTTGGGTTGTAAGCCATGTTTGGGGCCTTGTGCCGACCTGTTTAGACCCCTTGGGGGCTATTTTCTTGTATTCCTCACTGTAGTGATTATGATTTACACTCAATCGTTTCCTGTTAAACTATTTTCGAGACTCAAACTTGTTTACATTATTTTGTGATATAAAATACTGTTTGGGTCGAGTACCCCATTTTATTGATGGCCCGAGTGGCATTTTGAGAGTTTCTGACTGAGTGAGGCCGAGATCTAATATTGTGAGGATATTATGGATCGGGTTGCACGCCGCTGCATGTTACATTGTTATGTTATGAGAGAAGTCGAGAGCCGGAGTGATTTATGCCTCGAGATGGCTTGATATTAGCGATTGGGTTGTAGGAGCCCCTCCGGAGTCTGTACACCCCCAGTGAGCGCAGGTACCTACTGAGTGCGAGTGCCGATTGACAAGTGATTGGGAGGCATGAGTGACAGTGAGGCTGCCCGAGGGGCTGATACTGAGTGATTGTGAGGTATGATGAGCGACTGAATCTGAGTGATGATTTGCTCGAGGGGCGATTTATGACACTTGTTTTGCCTGAGTAACTATTTATGATTCATTTTATTTTTATACTAAGACTTCTTGGGCATTTTTCTGA
The DNA here is from genome assembly GCA_005239495.1 of Nicotiana undulata. Taxonomy (NCBI): domain Eukaryota; kingdom Viridiplantae; phylum Streptophyta; class Magnoliopsida; order Solanales; family Solanaceae; genus Nicotiana; species Nicotiana undulata. The sequence continues at coordinate 56,401 of ML243982.1, read as the reverse complement.
AATTATTGGAAATCACACTTTTCAAAGGATTTTTACTGAAACTGGCTTTTAAAGCATATTGACTAAATGTATACACTGTTGGGAATAAAGATTTTACTTATTGTGATTCGATGATTTGCTCCTATGTGTTTCTTACTATTCAGACTTGATTTATTTTTATTACTACTGAGATGGTGTAATCACATTACTCCCTGCACCTCTGTCTGCAGATTCATATGCGGGTATCGAGCGCTAGTCTTCTTATTACGTGTGGAGCCGAAGTCAGGACATCGAGGTAGCTTTTCGGCATTCACAACATCTCTATTTCCCTTTCTTGTTTTGTATTTAGTTCCTTGTTCCGAGATTTGTGTATTATGACAGTAGAATTCTTGGTACCACTCTTAGATGCTCATGACATGTTGACTCCATGTCTTGGGGATAGCTGTTAGACTTTTATCTTGTTTGGTTTTGTTTATAAATTCGGAAATTTATAAATACTTATGAAATGTTGAAAAAGATTTGGAAATTTTTAAAGTAACATGTCAATGTGTGATTGTTGGCTAGCCTAGTTCCATGATAGGCGCCTCACGGCTGGGTTAGGATCTAGGGTCGTGACAAGTTGGTATCAGAGCCTAGGTTGCATAGGACTCAACGGTCATGAGCAGGTTTAGCTGAGTATTGTGGATCGGTACGGAGACGTCTGTACTTATCTTCGAGAGGCTACAGAACCCTTAGGAAAATCTCATTTTCTTGAATTATGTTGTGCCATCCTATTGATTATGGAAATCTAAACTTATGTTGTTTCATTCTCTCACAGATGGTGAGGACACGCGCTACCGATCAGGGTGACAAGACACCAGCTTGACCCGCAAGAGGTCGAGGCCGCGGTCGAGGTCGTGGAAGCGGTAGGGGACCAGCCCGTGCAGCAGCCGGGGCAGTACTAGTGGATCCACCTACCATTCAGGATCAGGTTCCCGCAGCAGGTATCCTAGTGGGGCAGGCTCAGGCACCGGCAGTGCCCATTGTTATTCCGGGTCTTCAGGAGACCCTGGCTCAGATCTTGACTGTATGTACTAGCCTTGCTCAGGCAGTTGTTGTATCCACTACTGCCGCCACATCTAAGGCCGGGGGAGGCACTCAAACTCCAGCTGCCCGGAAACCTGAGCAGGTTGTACAGGGCCTTCAAACACCGGGGGCAGTTCTAGCCTAGCCGGTTGCTCCAGTTCAGGACTTCGTGGTTCCATCTATGCCAGATGATGAGATGCGCATGCTGGAGAGGTTTAGTAGACTTCAGCCTCCGACATTCAGCGGTACTGAGGGGCGAGGATGCCCAGGTTTTCTGGATAAGTGTCAGAGGATGCTTCGTACTGCAGGGATTCTGGAGACTAGTGTGGTCTCGTTTGCTATATTTCAGTTTTCTGGTGCTGCTTTCACTTGGTGGGATTCTTTCGAGAGGCGTAGGCCTGTTGGTGCAGCATCCCTCACCTGGCAGCAGTTCTCCATTATCTTTTTGGAGAAGTATGTTCTCCGGTCTCACAGGGAGGAGCAGCGTATGCAGTTTGAGCAACTACGTCAGGGGAAGCTATCAGTGACGCAGTATGAGATGCGTTTTTCAGAGTTGGCTCGTCATGCTACCGAGTTATTCCCTACTGATATGGAGAGGATTATGAGGTTCGTGGATGGCCTCACATATTAGCTTCGTATCTTGATGACTAGGGAGAGGGTATCAGGTGCTACCTTCGAGCAAGTTGTTGACATTGCTCAAGATATTGAGTCAGTTTGCCGCCAGGAGCGAGAGGAGAGGGAGGCCAAGAGGCCTTGGGGATCTAGTAGTTTCAGTGGTGCTCCTTCCAGAGGGCAGTTTCAGCACAGTAGAGGCCGTCCATTTAGGCCTCCTCATCCAGTTCTCCCGGCTTATAGTGGCGCATCATCGGGTAGGGTCCCCGCAGCTCTCATCCAGGTCGTTCTTCATTTAGTGCCCTTCCAGCTCAGAATTCCTCCAAAGCATCATCATTCCAGGGTTCTTCTATGCATGGTTCATCCAGTAGCTATCCTGGTGCCAGGGGTTCCCTTCAGTCCCCATCTCCAGCTCTAGGGAGTTGCTTTGAGTGTGGAGAGTTTGGACATGTATGGAGGCAGTGTCCTCGTTGTCCTGGTAGTTCTTCACAGCAGAGGGATCAGCCCTCAACTTCAGCTCCATTCACTTCACCACCCGCCCAGGCAACTAGGGGTGGGGGTCAGGCAGCTAGAGGCCGCCCTAGAGGGGGAGGTCGAGCAAGTGGGGCCCAGGCCCGTACCTATGCACTTCCATCCATGCCAGATGCTATGGCCTCCGATGTAGTGATCACAGGTATTATCTGAGTCTGTCACCGAGATGCTTTGGCTTTATTTGACCATGGTTCCACATACCATTATGTTTCGTCATATTTTGCCCATTTTCTAGATATGCCACGTGAGTCCTTAGTTACGCCTGTTTATGTGTCGACACCGGTAGGCGATACTATTGTTGTGGACCATGTGTATCGGTCGTGTGTGGTATATATTAGGGTTTTGGAGACCCGAGTGGACCTATTGTTACTCATCATGGTTGATTTTAATGTGATATTGGGCATGGATTGGTTATCCCCGTCTCATGCTATTCTTGATTGTCACGCTAAGACCGTGACCTTGGCTATGCCTGGAGTTCCGAAAGTTTAGTGGAGAGGTTCTACTGAGTATGTGCCTAGCAGGGTGATCTCTTACCTGAAGGCTCACCGTACGGTTGAGAAGGGATGCTTATTGTATATGGCCTTTGTGAGGGATGTTAGTGGTGAGACTCCTGCTATTGATTCTGTTCCTGTGGTCCGTGATTTTCCGGACGTGTTTCCTGCAGACCTGCCAGGCATGCCACCTGACAGGGATATTAATTTTGGTATTAACCTGGTGCCAGGCACTCAGCCTATCTCTATTCCTCCATATCGTATGGCACCACTGGAGTTGAAAGAATTGAAAGAGCAGCTTCAGGAACTCCTAGATAAGGGGTTCATTCGGCCTAGTGTGTCACCTTGCCGGTGTTGTTTGTGAAGAAGAAGGATGGTTCTATGCGTATGTGTATTGATTATCGACAATTGAACAAGGTTACGTTGAAGAACTAGTATCCTTTGCTTCGTATTTATGATTTGTTCAACCAGCTTGAGGGAGCCAGAGTGTTCTCTAAGACTGACTTGAGATTCGGGTATCATCAGTTGAAGATTCGGGACTCTGACATCCCGAAGACTGCTTTAAGGACTAGATACGGTCATTATGAGTTTCTTTTCATGTCATTTGGGCTCACCAATGCCCCATCAGCCTTTATGCACTTGATGCACAGTGTGTTCCGTCCTTATCTTGATTCCTTCGTCATCGTGTTTATTGACGACATCTTGGTATATTCCCGATCTCGGGAGGATCATGAGCAGCATTTGAGAGTTGTGCTTCAGACTCTAAGGGAGAAGTGGTTGTATGCAAAATTTTCGAAGTGTGAATTCTGGCTTGATTCAATTGCATTTTTGGGCCATGTGGTGTCTTGTGATGGGATCAAGGTGGATCCGAAGAAGGTAGAGGCGATGCAGAGTTGGCCTAGACCGTCATCAGCTACCGAGATTCGCAACTTCCTTGGTTTGGCAGGGTACTATTGTCGTTTTGTGGAGGGATTTTCATCTATTGCAGCACCTATGACCAGACTGACCCAGAAGGGTGCTCTGTTCAGGTGGACTGAGGAGTATGAGAAGAGCTTTCAGAAGCTCAAGTAAGCTTTGACTACAGCTCCGGTGTTGGTTTTGCCTACGAGTTCAGGTTCTTATACAGTCTACTATGATGCCTCGAGAGTTGGACTTGGAGCGGTATTGATGCAGGACGGTAGAGTGATTGCCTACGCGTCTAGACATTTGAAGGTGCACGAGAAGAATTATCAAGTGCATGATCTTGAGCTAGCAGTCATTATCCACGCCTTGAAGATTTGGCGTCATTATTTGTATGGAGTGCATTGTGAGATTTTCACTTATCATCGTAGTTTGCAGTATCTGCTTAAGCAGAAGGATTTGAATTTGCGTCAAAGGAGATGGTTGGAGCTTCTCAAGGATTATGACCTCACTTTTCTATATCATCCAGGGAAGGCCAATGTAGTGGCCGATGCCCTGAGTCGTAGAGCAGAGAGTTTAGGCAGTCTAGCCTACCTTCCAGTAGCGGAGCGACCTTTAGCACTTGATGTTAAGGCTTTAGCAGGTCAGTTGGTGAGATTGGATTTGTCAGAGCCCCCGCGGGTATTGGCTTGTGTAGCCTCCAGGTCTTCTCTTTATGATCAGATTAGAGCACACCAGTATGATGACCAACACTTGCTAGTTCTCCAGCGAAGGGTCCCTCGAGGTGATGCCAGGGATGTGGTTATTGGTGATGATGGGGTCATGAGTATGTGGGGATGGATTTGCGTGCCCAATGTGGATGGGCTTCGAGAGTTGATATTAGCAGAGGCTCATAGCTCGTGGTATTCCATCCATATGGGTGCCGCGAAGATGTACCAGGATCTGAGACAACATTATTGGTGGAGGAGGATGAAGAAAGATATTGTTGAGTTTGTAGCTCGGTGTCTCAACTGCCAGAAGGTCAAGTATGAGCACCAAAGTCCAGGCGGATTACTTCAGAGGTTAGATATTCTAGAGTGGAAGTGGGAGCGGATTACCATGGACTTTGTAGTTGGACTCCCATGGACTTCGAGGAGATTTGATATTATATGGGTTATTATGGATCGGCTGACCAAGTCCGTGCACTTCATTCATGTTGGTACTACATATTCTTCGGAGCGGTTAGCTGAGATCTATATCAGGGAGATTGTCCGATTGCATGGGGTTCTAGTTTCTATCATTTCCGATAGAGGTACTCAGTTCATATCTCATTTTTGCAGAGCCGTGCAAAGAAAGTTGGTACTTAGAGACTGACGGGGAGTTAGAGCGTACTATTCAGATTTTGGAGGACATGTTGCGTGCCTGTGTCATTGATTTTGGGGGTTCATGGGACCAGTTCCTACCACTCACAAAGTTTGCATATAATAATAGCTATCAGTCCAGTATCCAGATGGCTCCGTATGAGGCTTTATATGGTAGGAGGTATAGATCTTCAGTTGGTTAGTTTGAGCCGAGAGAGGCTAGGCTATTGGGCAAAGACTTGGTTCAGGATGCGTTGGATAAGGTGAAGTTGATTCAGGAGCGACTTCGCACGGCGCAGTCTAGGCAGAAGAGTTATATGGACCGGAAGGTTCGGGATGTGTCTTTCATGGAGGAAGAGAAGGTATTGCTGAAGGTGTAACCCATGAAGGGTGTTATGAGGTTCGGGAAGAGAGGAAAGCTGATTCCCCGGTTCATTGGTCCTTTTGAGGTGCTTCAGAGGATTGGAGAGGTGGCTTATAGACTTGCCTTGCCACCCAGCTATCGAGTGTCCATCCGGTGTTCCATGTTTCGATGCTCCGGAAGTATATTGGTGATCCATATCATGTATTGGACTTCAGCACGGTTCAGCTCGAGGGTGATATGTCATATGAGGTAAAGCCATTGGCTATTTTGGGTCGTCAGGTGAGGAAGTTGAGGTCTAAGGATATAGCTTCAGTGAAGGTGTAGTAGAGAGGGCAACCAGTGGAGGAGGCCACTTGGGTGACCGAGCGGGAGATGCGGAGCAGATATCCTCACTTGTTTGAGACTCCAAGTATGTTTCTAGACTCGTTCGAGGACGTACGTTTGTTTAAGAGGGGGAGAATGTAACGACCCGGCCGATCGTTCCGTGGAATTAGCCCCGTTATTCCTGTTTTTGCCTTGTCATGATTTGTTTGGTATGTTTATGATGTATCGGGGTTGGTTGGTTTGTGTTCGGAGTAGCCGTGGTGAGAATTGAGACACTTAGTCTCTTAAACTGGCTTAATAATGGAAAAGTCAACTGAGAGTCGACTTATTGGTAAACGACCTCAGAATGTAGATTTTATGGCTCGGATAGCTTCGTTAAGTGATTTGGGACTTAGGAGTGTGTTCGGAATGTGGTTTTGAGGTCCGGTGTAGAATTAGGCTTGAATTGGCGAAAGTTAGTTTTTGGCGATTTACGGTCGGCAGTGGAAAATAGGCTATCGGGGTCGGAATAGAAATCCGAAAGTTGGAACAGGTTCGTAGTGTCATTTGGATATGTGTGCAAATTTTCAGGTCAATCGGATGTGTTTTGGATGGTTTCGGCATGCTTGGTGAAATTTAGAAATTTCAAAGTTCATAGGCTTGAATTTGATGTGATTTTGGTGTTTTTGCATTGTTTTTGGTGTTTCGAAGGCTCGAATAAGTTTGAACAAGGTTATGGGATGTGTTGGTATGTTTGGTTGAGGTCCCGGGGGCCTCGGATGAGTTTCGGGTGGTTAACAGATCGATTTTTGGTTTTAGAACTTGGCTGTTTTTGTTGGTGCTTTATTGCAGAGAAATTGTTCATCGCGTTTGCGGGTGGGGTCCCGCGTTCGCGAAGGGTCATTTGGGGAAGCTGAGGATTTGTTCTACACATTCGAGAAGGAGTGGACACGAACGCGAAGGTCTAGGTGGAGTAAGCATCGCGTTCGCGCTCAAGGGCATGCGTTCACGAAGAAGTTTAGGTGGTTGGTGACCCCAGGGGTTTTGGCTTATGCGTTCGCGTGGAGTGAACCGCGTTCGCGGAGGGCAAGCCTGGTCATTCATCGGGTTTGAGATGCTTTTGATGCGTTCGCGTAGAGTAAATCTGGGGCCTAGGGATTTTGTGGTTCGTGAACACGGGGAGGTGGATGTGTTCGCGATGAAGAAAGGCTTGGGCAGAAAGTTTAAGTTTCAAAAACGAGGGTTTTAGGCCATAACTCAAAAAGTCCATAAGAGAGCTCGGGAGAAGGAGGATTTGGAGGAGATTTTCAGTGGAGTTCTTGAGGTAAGTGTTCTTCAATCACATTTGGGTTAATTTCATGATTTAGCCTTGATTTTTATCATGTAAAATGAGGAATTTAAAGTGAAAAATGGGGGGAAATGGGAGGAAAATTTGGGAATTTCTTTTGATGATTTGAATGGGCAATTGAGGTCGGATTTTGGTAAATTTGATATGGGTAGACTCGTGAGGGAATGAGGATTCTAGTTTTTTTATTTTTATCGAATTCCGAGACGTGGGACGGGGGTCGGGTTTGGCCAATTTCGGGAACTGTGCCTAATTTTGATAGTTATCAAATAGGTTTCGTCTCCCTAGCATATTTTGATGTTATTAATCTGATTTTGATAGACTCAGAGCATTTGGGAGTCGATTCGAGGGGCAGGAGTATCGCGGAGTAGCGTTTCGGGCTGGTTTGAGGTAAGTAATGACTATAAATCTTATCCTGAGGGTATGAAACCCCGGACTTAGCTTTGTTTTTCACAGTTTTGGAGTGATGCACGATGGGTGACGAGTGTGTGGCATGCCTGATGGGGAATTTAAAAATTGTCTCTTCCCGAGGCAACTATTAAGTTGTGTAACTGCTTTTAAATCACATGATAAATCGTACTTTTATGCTTTTGATATATTTGGGTTGTAAGCCATGTTTGGGGCCTTGTGCCAACCTGTTTAGACCCCTTGGGGGATATTTTCTTGTATTCCTCACTGTAGTGATTATGATTTACACTGAGTCATTTCCTGTTAAACTATTTTCGAGACTCAGACTTGTTTACATTATTTTGTGATATAAAATATTATTTGGGTCGAGTACCCCGTTTTATTGATGGCCCGAGTTGTATTTTGAGAGTTTCTGACTAAGTGAGGCCGAGATCCAATATTGTGAGGATATTATGGATCGGGTTGCATGCCGCAGCATATTACATTGTTATGTTATGAGAGAGGCCGAGAGCCTGAGTGATTTATGCCGCGAGATGGCTTGATATTAGCGCTTGGGCTGTAGGAGCCCCTCCGGAGTCTGTACACCCCCAGTGAGCGCAGGTACCTACTGAGTGTGAGTGCCAAGTGACGAGTGATTGGGAGGCATGAGTGACAGTGAGGCTGCCCGAGGGGCTGATACTGAGTGATTGTGAGGTATGATGAGCGACTGAATCTGAGTGATGATTTGCCCGAGGGGCGATTTATGACACTTGTTTTGCCTGAGTAACTATTTATGATTCATTTTATTTTTATACTAAGACTTCTTGGGCATTTTTCTGAAATTATTGGAAATCACACTTTTCAAAGGATTTTTATTGAAACTGGCTTTTAAAGCATATTGACTAAATGTATACACTGTTGGGAATAAAGATTTTACTTATTGTGATTCGATAATTTTCTCCTATGTGTTTCTTACTATTCAGACTTGATTTATTTTTATTACTACTGAGATGGTGTACTCACATTACTCCCTGCACCTCTGTCTGCAGATTCATATGCGGGTACCGAGCGCTAGTCTTCTTATTACGTGGGGAACCGGAGTCGGGACATCGAGGTAGCTTTTCGGCGTTCACAACATCTCTATTTCCCTTTCTTGTTTTGTATTTAGTTCCTTGTTCCGAGATTTGTGTATTATGACAGTAGAATTCTTGGTACCACTCTTAGATGCTCATGACATGTTGACTCCATGTCTTGGGGATAACTCTTAGACTTTTATCTTGTTTGGTTTTGTTTAGAAATTCGGAAATTTATAAATACTTATGAAATGTTGAAAAAGATTTGGAATTTTTGAAAGTAACATGTCAATGTGTGATTGTTGGCTAGCCTAGTTCCATGATAGGCGCCATCACGGTCGGGTTAGGATTTGGGGTCGTGACATTATCTAACCATGCATGAGCACGTCCTTATTCATAATTTTTATTACATGTTGCCACATTCACTTCTTGGAATGTGTCTTATTCACGATGCTTATTACAAGTTGAATTCTCTTCAAGGAGTGGACCACAATCATCTAGACGTGTCTCGTGACTTACAATTTCAATAGCAAATATTACCTTAATCCTTTGAGGGATTATTTGAGAACCTTCATTGTTCTCTTGTTTATATTGATACCACCATGACGATTATTATTTCGTCTCTTTGCCACGCCCACATAAATTATACAGCTATAATAGTTTCAGATTTTTGATCTTTCGCTATCATATTTACTTCACTGAATGAAGCAAATCCAGTGGGATGAGCATCATAATTTTTATTAAAAGGGCATTATTTTGCCTTAGTCATTATTATATGTCACGACCCCAAATCCTAACTGGTCGTGATGGCGCCTATCGTGGAACTAGGCTAGCCACTATCACATAATTACACAACTCCTTTAATAAAATTTACCAAAATTCATCAATAGCAAGTATAAAATATTCTAAGTTTTTAACAAATCCTAATATAATCTAACAGTCTAAAACCATTCCCTAGAACTGGAGTCAACTGATCACGAGCATCTAAGAATAGTATTAACGCTGCTAATGTCATAAAACAATGTCTCAGAACAAAATACTAAATACTAATGAACGAAGGAAAATGGAGAAGTTGTGGATGCTGGACAGCTACCTCGAATCTCAAATGTTGCCGATGAATGAAATCAGATGGCTACTGCTCAGAACCAGTACCTGGATCTGCACACAGAGGTGCAGGGAGTAATTATGAGTACGCCAACTTAGTAATAATGAAAATAAATCAAGTCTGAAGATAAGAAACACACAACACAAAACACCAATTCACAAATAGTAAAATACCGAGCAAATATAAAGTATACATCTAGTACATATGTGTGAAAAAATAGTTTCCGTAAAAATCTCTTGAACAAGTATATTTTCAAATGTTTCTCAGTAAACTCCCAAAAATCTCAGTATGAAAAATGAAGTGAATCATAATCAAAAGGTCAGCAAAATATCAGTATAAGCTGCCCCTCGGTCTAGATCATCACTCATACTCAGTCACTCAGTACCTCACCATCACTCAGTAATAGTCACTCAGCACCTCACAGTCACCTGTACCTCCCAATCACTCGGCACTTGCACTAAGTAGGTACATGCGCTCACTTGGGGTGTACAAACTTCGGAGGGGATCCTACAGCCCAAGCGCTATAAACAAGCCACACCATGGCATCAATCACTCAGGCTCTCGGCCTCTCTCATATCATAAATATCCTCACAATATTGGCCATCGGCCTCACTCAGTCAGACACTCTCAACATGCCACTCGGGCCAAAAATAAACGGGGTTCTCGACCCAAAACAGTATTTCATTTCAAGATATAACAATTTCAACAAATCTGAGTGTCAACAATTTAACAAGAAGGACTGAGTGTAAAATCATGATCAAAATAGTGAGAATATCATAAAATAGCCCCCAATGGGTTAAAACAGATCGGCACTAGGCCCCAAGCATGGCTTACAACCCAAATATATCAAAATATAGTAATATTATTTAACATATGCTTAAAAAGCAGTCTAGCAACTCAATAGTTGCCTCAAAAGGAACATATTTTCAAATTTCCAATTCGTGCACGCCCCACACTCGTCATCCAGTGTGTGCGTCACTCCAAAACCGTGAAAGGATGTAAAATCCGGGATTTCATACCCTCAGGAAGACATTACTTACCTTACTAACGGGAAATTCCCCAACCTCGCAACGTCTAGAACACCAACCAAACGGCTTCCAATGGCCTCAATCTATCCAAAATATTGAATAACACGTTCTAATTAATCTATGCGAATAATTTCATAATCTTAGGAGTCAAAATCAAAATCAACCCTCAGTCCAATTAATTGAAATCTATACAATATAAATTTCGAATGTGACACTTTGAACAGTGGACAAGGATTGCCTAACAGTAGCCTCACGTATTACCCAGTAACTCCAAAATACTGATTTTCCATGCTATTTCACATTTAATATCATTACCCAATCATTATGCCATGATTGATTTTATATTTCATATACTTAACATTAAAACTCCAACATTGTACTTCTTAGGAAACTTATTTGCATTCTGTTTTACATTCAAATTGTAACATAATGCACTAATCTCATTATTTGACTAATATAACTACACGGGTTTGTTAGTTTCTTGCCATATAAAAGGTAATACCTGGACTTTAAAAGTTCACGTGTTATTGTATGTTGTCGTCGGTACTTCTCCAATAGAGTACTTCACTTCTTTCTTTCCCCAAAAACCGTGAACTACTAATTATGCTGACTTTCTACTAGGTCACTATAACGTGACAACTATAAGAGAATGGGCTTAGCCCACTCTTATTCATTTAATAAAGAACCAAAGTCAACTATGCAAGTATAGTTAAAAATTTAGCCATTGACCACTTATTTAGTATCATGTTTTATATAGTAATAAATTTCCTTCCACAACTTAGTATTTGACCCAATAACTACAATAAAATAAATTTTTAAATCTCACATTTATTTAGTATATAAATATATTTTGGGTTATTATATTATAACATTAATATGATGCATCAGAACTCAAAGTCAACATCAAATCCTCATGAAGGTGTGTTGAAACTATAATGTATTGGGACTTAAACTTAATATCTTACTCATACATTAGGACTCGAACTCTGTCTTAAAACCTCTTTTAAAATATTGCTACAAAATCTGAGGTATGAAATATAGAGAATATTTTTCTCTAGCTTGTCTTCATTAAATATATTTAATTTACTACCGTAGATATTTAATTTAATATTTTATAATTGACCAACAGAAAATTACCAAGCATAGCTGATAATCATATTCTACTAAAAGTGAAAAACTCCTTAGTCAAAAGTTAGATTACCAAAATGTCCCCATAAAATTAATAGACTTTTATAACCTTATTAAATAAATAAATTATTTTTTATTATAATCTTTAGAATCTAAACTATTCTTTCAATAGAAATGTATTAAAAGATAAAATTATTCATAATTTAGTCTCTTCAATTTTCTGCTATTATTATACTTTTAAAAGCCATCACTTATCTGAAATTGTTACAATGAAAAAATCACGCATTTCCTCCCACTAAGCGTATTGCTAAGCTATTGATTCATAATGTATGTATTTAAGGCTTACTTTTCATTAACGCCTTTCACTGCTAAAATATGTTATCATTTGATTTTATTATTCACCCATAATGTTTCTCTGTTGACTTTCCGTCCATATGGGTTCTATTTAATGATCTTAATTGTTGTAATTATGTTGCCTTACACAAAATTTGTAGCTTATTATAAGAAGATGAAGAGGAAAGATCAAAGGTTACATATTTCCTAATTAATAATTGCAGACTTTTTAGTTCCTCTTTATTAGAGACTATTTTACTTTTTCCTATCAGGATTTCTACGTACATATCATTTCCAAAATTTATTTTCAACTAATAAAAGATTTTTAGAGAAATAGGAAGCAGCACAAAACATCAGAAGGTTCTTTATTTCCGGTCTATTTTTATGTATTGATATAATATACTCTCAAGTATTAGCTTTCTGTATGATGCAACTTCTGATTTTGTTAATATATTAGGAGATTCTTTGGTCTAATGACATGTATTTTAGTTTGTTCTTCTTTTACTACCCACTATTTTGATAATTTTTTAAAGTTCTTTACGATATTCGATAACATGCATTATTTGATGTTGTAGTTATAATTCTGGAAGTGGATTAATGGATTTTGTATGGTCACTGGGGTCTTGATTTATGGGTAAATCATGGAAAAAATAAAGGTTTTTTGAAGTTGTTGTCTTGTTGATTGATAGCAAAGCTCGTAAAGTTATGAGTTATATTTGCTGAAACTGATTGGATCTGCTTATTAGCTTGATCTTTCTTTTGTTGCTAATTTATTTGATTGAATTTTTTAAAATGTATTGAAGAATCTCCTTTAGTTGTGATTTATTTTGTGTTTATTCTTTTCCTTTTCAAAATTTTTACTTTTTACTTTTCTTCTAAGAATGTTTAAGTGTAAATGAGCATACTTATTTTTGCTGTGTACATTTTGGAGAATTCATTTTAGGTGGGAAAAAGATAAAAAAGAACATTGTAAACTCTAGAGAGAATCATGGGGAGCAATGATTTATCACACTTGAAGGCAAGGAACTGGAAATTGTTTAGAGGCACGAATGTACAGGCGGCAAGAATAGTTATACAGATAAAAAGGGAGATTTTAGCTAGAATAGACGCAATTAGTGCATCAAAAGAAGCTCATAGATGTAGGAACTTAATAGAACAGTTACAAATATAATTAGTTTTTTCTCTGATTTCTATTGGCGGCTTGATCCTTGTGTGTTTGCGAGGCCAGGTGCTCTTTATGTGTAAGGATTTGTTTGTTAATGGTAATGTTTACATGGTTACCAAAAAAAGAACTCTAGAGAGAATCATGACTTCATGTCCTTTGAGCTTCTAGCTCCAACTGATTTGGAAGAAGATGGTATGTTTTTTTTCTTCTATTTTTGTGTTTTTTATTTTTTTTCATCAAGTTATATTTGTAAGTTAAATTTTCTCTTATTTTATTAGTTTAGCCTTGAAGTTGCTATTGTTTTGAATAAGTTTAAGATTTCTTTTTAAATTTTGTGTGTTTATATTGAACTTTATGCTCTTGATGTTTCAAGTTTCAGTTTTATGTTAAATTTTATGCTCTTCTATTCTTGAAATTTGCTAAATTTTTAAACAAAATTTTCCCGGCTTTGCTTAATTTGATGTGGTTATTCAGTACTTCGTGCGTTGATTTTTTGTTTTAAAGCTTCAATTCATTTATTAATTTTATATTATTTGGTTTGCTTAGATTCAAAGTTTGCTTATTATCAAGAAGCTTGCACGTGTTGGTTAGTTTTGTGCTGTGAACTTTGTATGTTGTGATCTTGAGTATTTTTTAATTTGAAGTCCTAATTTTGTTGTTTTATGCAGTTTTGAGTTTTGCAACTATTTTCAGATGTGGGTTATGACGATATTGTTTTTGTGAGGTACTTTATTATTATTTTTAATTGGTACATAGTTTTTTTGTTTTTTGTTTTAATTTTTTATTATTTCTTTTGTAATTTTTAATAAATTTGTTTTCACCATTTAAAGAAGTTATCGTAATCACGTATTAAAAGATCGAAAAGCCAAGGCCTTCCAATGTGCCTCTTAGAATAATAATTGTAGACAAAATTCTAATAATGCTGCTTCATCGCTATTACAATCTTACGATGTAAGCTTTCTTGCAGCAATTTGGTTAGGAATTTGATTATAAAATATGTAAGCAGTTAGATTTTTTACTTTTATATTATTTTTAAGAAATTTTTACATTCCTATACCATATATGAAACCTTATCACCCTCCATGTTTAAGGTTTGATTTAATTATATTTATTATACCAAATTACCAAATTTATACCATAATTAATTTAGGATTATAATTAATGGGCAGTTTTTTACTCCTTAATTAAAGGGGTATAATTAATGGGCAGATTTTTACTCCTTAATTAAAGGTGTCCATATATCCCACGTTTCTCTCTCCCCATCATTTGTAACCAGCCGTTTTCCCCTCCCCTTTCTTCCTCTTCTCCCTTCCTTCTTCTTCAAATTGTAGAATTCAGACCTTCGAGATTCAACAAGTCGAAATTGCTACATTCTGTTCTTCATCGTTTTCAGAAATTGGCGATCATATATATGTTCTTCATCTTTTCTTCTCTCAAATCCACCATTGACAGCCATTAAAAAGCTTGAAAGCTTGAATTCAAATTTGGGTTTTCAAAAATCATTATTTGTTTGGATTGGGTGTTGTTGAAAATAATCGGGAATATGGTTTGGAGTTTATATCTCAATTTTGAGGGTTTTTGGTGAAGATGGGACTTGGTTTTGACTGATTTTTAGATTGAATCTCGAAGAAGAAGAAGAAGAAGAAGAAGAAGAAGAAGAAGAAGAAGAAGAAGAAGAAGAAGAAGACATATTATAGAAATTGTAGATAAATTGTAGTTAAATTGTAGTTAAATTATAGATTGTGTCCAGAATGTAGTTAATATATAATTGTTTTGTAGACAAATTGTATTCTAAACATCATAATAACTACATTTAATATAACTACAAAACTTTCTATTCATCTAAAAAAATTCTACAAAAAAACTAAAAATAAACTACAAAGTCAAACAGATCTCAATATCGTATCACCCAATTCTCATTCGATTGTAGTTTAATTGGGATTTTCGACATAATTGCATTTTTTGCAGAAGATTTGTAGAAGTTTTAGTCATTTTTAATTTGTGAAAACAAAAAACAAAGCATCTACAATCAAAATACAAATAATCTACAATTTATCTACAAAATATCTACAAACTGGGTACATTGAATAGAAAGAGACGAAAATTAATACAGCGTGATTTGCGTTTGAAAATTTCTGAAAGTATCTTTAATTCCTCAATATTAGCGCACCTAAATAAGGAATTTTAATACTACAATGATTCCTTATTTAATGAAATATCTGAAAGAATATTTACTTCCTTAATTTTAGCGCCTAAATAGGAAGATTATATCTACTAAGATTCTGAATTTAATGCATTATATCTGTTTTGTAAAAAAACTATTAACAGGGCGGGTAATTTTCAAATCATGAACATATTTAGTAATATAGTTTCCTATATGGTATAGGAACGAAAATGTCTCTATTTTTAATAGTTGAGAGAAGATAAATAATTGATACATAAATGTGTGTATTCAAAAACTACTGAATTTTGCAAGTTAAGACGTAATCTAATCATTTTTGTTAGAACTGTCAAGTCGGTCGAATAAATTTAGTATTCATTATTTTGAACTTGTGTGTTCTATTTTAAAAATTCATGTCATACACCACACATATTTAATCAATATTTTGTAATTTTGAAAATTTAAACTGATTAATATGGGATACACGTGTAACGCAAACTAGTCATTTTATAAATATGAAGCCATACTAGTGTCGTACGACTATTTGTCAATTATATTTCACACACTAGATATATGTTAACCTATTTGAAGTATCATTCCATTACTTTTTTGCGAAAAACGTAAATGCGGATAAACACAAGAGTTAACTTAAAATAAGAAGTAAAGTGATTATCAACTATACTTGAAACAATTGAAAATATATCCTGAATAATTTTCAAAGAGAAGCTAAGGGCTAATGAATCAATCTGTGTATGCCAAAGTTATATGTGAAGGATATTGAACTACTATTTGTCTTGTTGAGTTTTCCTTAATGTTGAAGTTAGTATAAATGTAAAATTCCTTTAATAGTGGAAATAAAGAAGCACTAATGTATTTTACGTTTTGCCCACATAATCAAACTAAGATATGTAGCTTTTGTAACTATGCCATCTTTAAAGAAAGCATACTATACTCTCAGCGGTGCCAATTGAATCCATTTAGATTCATACACTTTCTTTCATCCGCTTTTCTTAAATAGGATACAGGACTTATTTGTGGACTTAAAAATTTGTGTTGATAACGTGTTATGAAATAAAAGCAGTATAACAAGAATTATGTAATTAAGATTAATAATAGAGGAGAATGATAGGAACGTTCCTTTCTTCGTTTCAAAGTGTCTTCATGAATGAACCCTTTTATAGATACTATTGCATCGTTACATAACTTCCGAAATCTTGCTATGACTCTCTAAATCAACATAAATCTAGACATGAAGAGAAACCTAGATATCTCAAGTTGGACATCCACCTTCTGTGCAAATGGATTTATAACACCATTTACATTGTCTCCGGCTTATAATATGTAATATATGGATCATTGACTTCCTTTGTGTTACATTTTTACTAAATACGCATTGATTATGAGGACTCTAGATCTTGGGCTGAAGAAAAGAAAGGGAGAAATTCAAAAATGGTTAGATTTATAAGTGGTCATCCAAAAATAGCCATAGTTTTTAAAGTAATCGAAATTTAGCCACTTTTTATGTAAAGATAAATCTGGACGAAAACACTGTTTAAAATCCAAAAAATATTCCAGCATAATATACTGGAATTCCAGTATAATATACCAAAACTCCGCTAATATACCGTCCAGCATAATATGCTACAAGTTCATACACATGTGCTCCAATCTCCAGTATATTATGCTGGAACTTTCCGCGTGTTGGAGTTCCAGCATAATATGCTGGAAGTTCATACACAAGTGCACCGATACCCAGTATATTATGCTGGAACTTTCCGCGTGTTGGAGTTCCAGCATAATATGCTGGAAGTTCATACACAAGTGCACCGATACCCAGTATATTATGCTGGAACTTTCCCTGTTGCAGCAAAATAGTGGCTATTTTTTAATAATTTTGCAAACACTGACTATTTTTGAATGATCGGTCCGAAAACTGGCTAGCCCATGCTATTTTTACAAAAAAAAAAAAAAAAAAAAAAGGGAGGCTTGCACAAGTATGATAATACCTTTGAACAAGTTATGCCTCGTTTAGACATAACTTCCTTTGATCTTATATCTACAAAACCTTTTTAAATGTGAGGAAACTGAAAAATAATTAACTTATATACTAGTCCTTAAAAGGGCTACCTGGTGCAAAATCTTGCTTTCTTTTCACATTCCTTTGTACAGTTAGCTTTAGTTTTAAGAAATCAAATCATATTTACTTATATACGGGTCTAAATAATGACCAGATGAAGAAATGGCCAAAGAATTTAGACACACAAATGGATCCGTTTCAGCTTATTACAAGGTTGAAAGTATGAATCTTTTCCCCAACTTAGCTTCGTAGATGAAAGAGTTTGAATGGACGAGCAACTTGTTTAGTTTTTAACATACTGACCACATCATTTACTCAGCAGATTGAGAGAATAAAAGGCCATTATTTAATGATTCATATACCAGAAAGGAGCAATACAAACTTACTTGTGACATCAACGCTTGACCCTAATTGAGACAAAGCTATGCCAAGATCACTCCCCTCTTTTTCTTTTTTATTTCCCCCTTTTATTAGGATAATCAGAAAGTTAAGATAAGGTAACACAAATTGCACTTGATAACTGATATTGTCACTCCATATTATTAGGCTTGAGTAGTCTCTTGAGCCTTGTTCTGCACAGATTGTCCACCCTCTTTAGCTCTTTCCTTCATACCCCAAGCTTTGCTCGCAATCCTCATCCTAGCAAAGTCAAGTTGGTCTGCCCCAAACAGGTTTTTCCCACCGACGTTTCTATACATCCAGAACATCGCAGCCAATGCCCCTGTGCCTGACCCGCCAGAGAACAAGAAACCGGCGCTGATCAGGACATGAATTATCACACCCGGGACAAGAATTGGGCTGGCCATGATAAGGAATGGGGTGACAAGGATCAGAAATATAACTGTCCCTGCAAAGGTCAGACTGGACAAACCTAACAAAGCAGCACCAAGTGTTCCTGCTGCCATAAACCTCAAGGATTCATAACTTGCAGTTGATCTATGCAGTTCTTTCTGCTGATCAGACATGACTAAAATTTCTAAAAGGAGTTGTTATAATATCTTTAAAGAGAATTGAGAATGAATGCAAAGGATTAGGAGAGATTTGCATTATATAGTATTTTTGTGATAAAGTGGAACCCATAAGACACATGGAAGTACAATTGGCATCATCTTCTTGGGTGGTGTGAGACATGAGGGGGTGTAGATAAAGTGTGCAGGGGATGGTGGTATGTGTGAGGGGGGAAAGGGGACAGATTGGCATGAGCCTTTGGTTTTATGAGCATTCAAGATCAGACATTTGGCAAAGCCAAAACACAATAAGGAAAAGATGGAGAAAGTGAAAGTAACGTATAATGCTTCTCCAGTTCTTCCTTAATAAAATACAAGTTAAAACAAAACCAAAACACAATTATTACAAAACAAAAAAAGAAAGGGAAGACATGAAGTAGGAAGCAAAACAGGGAAATAAAGAAAAATTAACTCCAATGCAGAAATAAGGAATACATATTATTGTTGTTCAAAATAAAATAAAATAAAAAAACATTCCAGGTTCTACTAAAAGAAAGACATCAATGAGAAAGGAGTGAGGTGCATCACATGTATCTTGATGCCTCCCCTCGTTCTGAAACAAGATTAACTCCTTTCAGCTAATAACAAGGGGCACATGAAATTTTCGCAAGTTGAAACTTTGTTTAAGCAAGTAAATGATAGAACAAAACAAAATCCACGTTGACGGTCAAGAGAAGGAAAAATAGAACACAGTGAGAAAGAGAGGGGGTGAAGGATTCCACTGAGTAATCATGCATATCTTAATCATTTGCAATTAAGAAACTAGCTTACAAAGGTTAGAAAAAATTTCTAATACTTTGAGCTTCAAGAGCCACTACCCATTGCCAACTGGTGCCAAATACCAGAACATGGTTTAAGAGTCCTTCGAAATACCACGACCAGCTGCACTTAACCCTTGATTCCTTGGTAGAAGATATGGCGGAAGGAAAGACGGGATTACAAGTGCTAGTGCCAAGCAGAGCACCACCAACACTACCACATACCATGCTTGGTGAGGGATACCAAAGAGTAGCTCATCACATACTGCCAAGGAAATGCACATGATATTAGTAAGACATTGCTTAAGTTAGGTTTCCAGCTTTAAGTATGCTTTTATGGAGTTTTTTTGTCTGGTTGCCGGGCCAACAAGTAGGCACCATATAAGAACCTTAGGTTGAACTCGAAAGGGGAAATTTAGAATTGCTTTCGATTTAATAGTAACCCAAGCATTACAGAATTGATTTGTCAGCAGGATTGAAATATACCTGCTCGCCTTATATAGTGAAGACTTAGAATAGGCAATTAGGCAATGGAAAGATTCCTATGAGTAAACAATGTACCCGAGGTATAACTCTCTGCATAACAATTATTTGGATTAAGCTACTATCATAACGAAAGTGTCAGGAGAACTAGAGGCCTATAATGCTTTAGCATAGACTCTATTGAATCACGCGTTGCTTTCTTTAGTTCTATTTCAAGCTTTACTTCAGATTTTAATTAGGAACCCAGAAACCTTATTCTACTTATAAGAGCTAACAGTCAATCTCTAAAATGCCAATCTTGTCTCCTTAAACTGCCAGAAGTGTAAGGAAAGTGGCTTCCTTTTTTCCCTTGCTAATCTTCGACAAATAGGTCACAAGCAGAAGATTGGTGTGAATCCGCTAAGAACACTAAAGCTCTAAACTTTAACCAACTTGGCTATGCAATACTATGTGGTTAAGAAACATCAACCTGTATTTAGCTTTTCCTATTGTTACTCCTTCAGATCAGATATATCTACATTGCTATGACTCCATTATTAGAAAACTGTTTTTAAGGCATCTTAAGGTGAAATATGTTTCAGGTGTAATTTGTTACAATAGGATTCTAACTGATCAACTTTATAAAGATCCATACTGATTTTTTTTTAATGAAGTAAGGGAAATTTCATCGAAGGCATAAAAAACAAAAAAGGCAGCCCGGTGCACTAAGGCATCCCGCGTTCACGCAGGATCCAGGGAAGGGCCGCACCCCAAGGGATATGATGTAGACAGCCTAACCTAATGCATACATTAGTGGTTGCTTCAACAAAAGAGTAAAACTTCACAATAACAAAATCAGCTCCACTACAGAAGAAAGCTAAGCCAAGGCTAGGGAGCTGACAAAATCCAAAAGATTAATCGGGCAATTTACGGGGGCTAAGTTGAGCCAACTATTTATGTCTATACTAAATTGTATCTTGCCATCCTCCCTTCTGAAGAGAGCATAATGAAATTCCTGCTAAAATTTAACCTCCCAAGACCAACACATCTATCGAAAGGAGTTTGCTGCTCAACAATGGTGCAATAGCCACTGGCTAGAGCAGTTCTCAGAGTTCTGTAGATCATGGCTCATAGATTCTCGTCATAATAAACTCTCATCCCATATCATAGAAACTCCACTAAACTAGATAATTTTAGCATCTCCAGCCGAGGAATTAAACATGCACACGATTTTCCTTTGTCTTTTCCCATATTATATATTCCTTGCACAAAATTACATTTCTTTCTCTTCTTCAAGTGACAAGTAACTACGAAAATCTTTATAACACCCATCAAAATTCTAGCTTCTTCTAATAGGAGATATAATAAATAAATCACCAGATCATTGCAAGAGAACATGCATACTCTATGTTCTTCCCTTTGACAATCTTTTGTAACAGCTTTTAGGGATTCCTTTAATCTAATGGGTCCACGTGACACTTGGTACAGATAATATAAATTTTATATCACAACTTGGTATATTGAGTCAGGCTTAAACGGAACGATATGGGCAGTGAGGATCAATAAAGCCGACCCAGACTTGCTTGGGATTGGGGCGTAGTTGTTGTTTTTGTCCCCTTATACTGATATAGCTGACTCATAGCCTAAATAAATTTCAATTGCATGCTTTAACCTTTCTTCTATTTCACATAAATGTGCCTCCTAGATCAAAGAGCACTATGTCAATACGCCTTTAATTTCGTGATTTTCAATTTTTCAACAGGTAGCCTTCCGTTATTGCATTTCCCTTTCCTTTTTCTTTTGCTATGGCACTCAAAAACACAAGTCATAGGTGAATGTTCTTCGTTCGTTTCCACCTTTTTTTGGGGAGAAAAAGGAGGTTAATGTGCGTTTCAAAATATAGCATTGCCAATTCGATATATAAATGATGACAGTTTCAGTGAACAATTACCATATTGGAATGTGAGAAGATGATTAAATAATGTTGAATGGAAATTTGAACTATCCAAATTAAGAGGAAAATTTTACCTATATTATATATCACGTACTTCCTCTCCTTTACCCCGGGTATTGCAACAATTCCCTCAGGCTCAACATTTACCAGGACAGATTTTCCGCCCTGTGCCAAATTCCATTATCAGTGCCTTTACAGACGTAAAAATGAGTAGAAGAATAGACAACAAATCACTACATATCATGCTGACATAACCAACCTTGTCGCCAAGAAATTGAATATTGTCAGCTTGAAAAATAATCTTTTCAGTATTCAGTAACTTCCTACCACCATTTAGCCCCGAACTTCCTTTACTTAGTTGTAAAGTAAAAGCCGCTGGTATCTGTTATACGTTCAATAGCAAAAGGTTTAAGCTTTAAATACCAATAGGGTATACAAAACTGGTAGGCAAGAATGCAAATGTACATACAGAAGCAGGGTATGAGATCTTCACTTCATACCACTTATTCGAATTCAACCCTTGCAGTTCATATAGTCTAGATCCGGACTGTAATGGAAGAATTTCCTTCATTAGCTCCTTTCCGACTTGCAGAACTTTTATATCCATCCTATAACATTAAAAAGTTTAACTTTTACACACTGTCGGTGTATGCATATTTTTTAGGTGAAGCAATTGGCTTCATTGATGGCATCAAGAAGATGCAAAATTTACAAGTAGAAGCAAAGTCAACATAGTTGATAGTAGCATCAAAAAGCAAAGGCCAAAGGCTACATAGTAGTATCAAAAAGTAAAAGACAACCAGTTAGCTAATTACAGCTATGCTATCTTAGATTCAATGAGCTAATGATATTCAAAAAGTTCTCTGGGGAATCTATAGTGGAAACACTTGCCCTGCTAAGTAAATAAATACATATTTACTCAATGGGGTTAGTCATAAGATTATAGCCTGAGTTCAAGTTCTATGCAATGGATGGAAAGGAAATACAGTCAAGTCATTTAAGAAGCAATTCCAGGTAACTCTATACAATCAACATTGAGTGGTAACCAGGAAAAAGTATACAAATTTTTACCCTGCAACTTAAATCCTTGTAACCAAGGGCGGAGCTAGAAGCCCAAGTATGAATCGGTCGAACCCAATAGCTTTTGCTCAAATAGTGTATTTTTGTTTTTTTTTAAAACTATTAAATATGTACAAATATTAACTTTAGGACCTAGTTATTAGTACTTGAAGTCATCCTTCCAAAATTGATAACTTAAAATCCTAGCTCAGCCTCTACTTATAGCCTATACGTAACTACTCATAGTGAGCATGGATTTGTAACCTGGCGTATGTCTCCAACCAATTAACTTACACCGATTGTGTTGAATTTATACATACTGTCACTCTATAAATCAAACAATATATTGCAAAACTCATTATTATAAATGAAAAACTGATCTAATTCCAAAATAAGCACAAATCAGAAACCCAGTAACGTAAATTGCACCAAGATTTTGAATATTGGGTATTAATGATGATATAAACAATGGAGTCACTTACGTGTTCCCATGAGTGAATGTTAGAACAAGTATGAGAATGGAGAGAAGAGAGCCAGAAGAACTAAACAGTGAAGGTGAAATGCTCATAGTCGTGTTTGATCTTGACCTCCTGCAATGATGGACGGTCCTCAGATTTTCCAAAAATGGCGATTTTAAAAAAAATCCGATTAAATTTTCCAAAAAAATGTGATATGATATTCCTATAGTGCAGAAAGCATTAACCAATTTTTCATGTGTAATGGCGGATTAAGAGGATTGGAATAGCTAAAGCTTGAAGTTTCCTAGCAGGTGGAAGAGGAGAGGGTTTTCATTAGTCGCAGGTGAACTATTCATTTTTATTTTTTTTCATCCTTACCAGCCGGTTTTACCGGTTCAATCAACTTCTAAAAACAAATGTGTAACGAAATTAATCTAGGGGCGTTCGTCTATTGGTACATTACGGTAGTTCGATATTTTCGGTATTGAATTTCGTAAAATGATATATCGTTATGGTACCTAATTAAATTCGGCATGGTTCAACTTTTTTTCTTTTGGTTTATTCAGTTCGATAATTTAATTTATTTTGTGTGAATATTAATTAGTGCAAAGAGTCATAGACGGTAATATTCTTAATTAAAGTACTCAAAAGTACAAAACTAAAAACATTTGTCGACAAAAGTTTTGTCCAAAATCAATAAATACCAATCAAGAGAGAGAAAACTTAGAGGAATATCATATTACTTGCTTAGAGTTAATTGATGAACATAGAGAATAAAGAAAAGTAAAATTTTAGATTTCTTAAATTTAAGTTATAATTAATAAAATGTGTATTGTGTAATATAATATATATTTTGGTACGGTCTCGATATTTCGGTATTTCATTTAAAAATACCAAATACCATACCTAATACCTTTTTTTTAAAACTAAACCAAATACAAAACCGAATACCAAAATATCGAATACCGAATACCGAATACCAAAATTTTCGATTTCAGTACGTGTAAGCATTTAAAATTTATCAAATTTAAATCGATAAAATAATTTGGACTATATTTTAAATTCAAGATATATTGGTCCAAACAAATATTATGGGCTATTATAATTGAATTAATTATATAAGTCCAATATATATATATAATAAATAAATAAGTCATAATATATTGGGCTAGTCTATTTAGTTGGGCTACAAATGATGAGCCCACTTCATTAGGCCCAACATGCCATCTTCCTGGAGGCCCAGTTTGGTGCCACGTGTCAAATGACGTGGCGCGCCAAACCAAACAGAAAAGCCAATAGGATCATGCCACGTGTCAAAATGTCATAGGCATGCCAAATCACATTAAAAAGCCAATGAAATCGTGTCACGTGTGCAAGTGACATGTTCTGGCCAATCAAATGCGACCTTGTCACACTTCAATTTGATTGGTCGGAAAGAGTTTGTTCTTATCACAAACTCCTCCCTTCCACAACTATAAATAGGGGTCTTCATAACCCAGAAAACACACCAGAAGTTATAACAAGAAGCAAGAGAGAACTCGTGGATCAAACGCCGCAAATTTCTCTACAAGTTTCAAGCTTCAAGCAATCAAGTTCAAGCTCATGAACAAAGAACAAATCAAGGTTCAAGGAGTACGAGTTCAAATCAAAGTTCGTGCTAGTTGAATTCAAGATCATCGTTCGTGGAAACAAATATAGATTCAAGATCAAGCTCAAAGGCCCTTGAATTTATTTACTATTGGAAAGAAGAATCAGAGAATTCGTAGAGATTGTACACTCAAATATTTGAAATCAAATACTACGATTGTTGCAATATTTTCGGTCTTGATTTTAATTTTCTCGACGCAATTTATTGTCTACAAATTTTGGCACGCCCAGTGGGACTTTCTCTACCTCTCATCTCAACTTTTCAATCACCAAAACTCAAGAACAACTAAATGGCTTCCAAGAAAATCAACTCCAGTTCAACTTCCGCCAAGGCTGCTAATTTCAGGTTCTATGTTGATGTGGAAAACATACTCGAAGTTACCTTTGGAAGCATTGGACCAGTTACGAGGAGCAAAGCAAGCTCGTTAGGACAATAAGCACCCCAAGTGTCGTCCGCATCTACCCCTGTTTTAGGATCTTCATCCTCAAAAGGAGCAAGATCTTCCACAAACGCACCCGAAGGAGGAAGCGATGTTGCTGAAAATATCAAGAAAACTCTTGCTCTGCTTGACCTCTCCGGATCCAAGCACTCTGCTGTGAAGGAAGATGATGACGCTTCAAGTGATGGATCCTCCCCACTTACACCTCATAGCCCGAGCCAATCAAGGATCAATCTGTGTGAAAATACATGCTAGTCTTCATCGTCCACGACAATCATGCAAGCCATGGTGACAAACACTTCATCTGTGGAGGAGCAGTTGGCAAACTCGACGAAAGCAATCGCTGGCTTGACCAAGTGCATGCAAAATCAAGATGCTAGAATAGACAAGCTAACAGATGGGGTGGGAATCTTGATGGAAGAAGAATCCACCCATGCACCTGTCAACCTCCCAGAAGTTCAAGTTATTAATCCTCCCCCACGACAAGTTGCATCCACTAAGGAAATTCCAGTCTCTTCAGACGGGATGATTCTAATCAATCAACTAAAGGAGTTCATTGAAAGGACTATAAAAACAAATGTGAAGTCGCTTCCAAGTCCTCCTTTACCTACGCAAAGTCGTACACATCAAGGATCGATATGTTGAAGATGCATGCTGGCTATCAACCTCCAAAATTTCAACAGTTTGATGGCAAAGGCAATCCAAAGCAACATGTGGCGCACTTTGTTGAGACATGCAACAATGTTAGGACTTATGGAGATTACCTCGTCAAGCAGTTTGTCCGCTCATTAAAAGAAAATGCTTTTGATTGGTACACGGACCTCGAGGCTGGATCTGTTGATAGTTGGCATCAACTAGAGCAAGAATTCTTCAATCGCTTTTATAGCACGAGACGTACTGTGAGTATGATAGAACTTACAAGTACTCGTCAACAAAAAGGGTGAACCAATTATCGACTTTATCAATCGTTGGAGGAATGCAAGCCTCAACTACAAAGGCAGGCTTAGTGAAGCTTCGGGCATAGAGATGTGCTTCCAAGGCATGCATTGGGGACTACGCTACATCTTGAAAGGTATCAAGCCTAGCACATTTGAAGAACTTGGAACTCGTGACCATGACATGGAATTGAGCATGGCCTCCGATGGAAATGAAAAGCTTCCCATTTATGAACCTTGCAAAGGGAACGGCAAGCAAGAAGCCAGAAAATGGAGCAGGTTTGTACCAAGATCTGAAAATAAAGAAGCTATGAATGTCAACACATTACCTGTGAAGTTCACGACGAAGGTGAGCAAGAAGCAGAGTATGAAATCCACTTCGTTTCAAGATAAGCCAAGTGAAAAGCTGACTCTAAAAGAAATGCAAGAGAAAGAGTACCCATTTCTGTATTCTGATGTGCCAGCTATTTTTGAAGAACTCCTCGAGTTAAATCTCATTGAGCTTCCAGAGATGAAGGGACCAAATGAAGTTGGGAAATCAAACAACCCAAATTACTGCAAATACCATCGACTTGTGAGCCACCCGCTGAAAAAGTGCTTTGTCTTCAAGGACAAAGTTATGGACTTGGCTCGCGAAAAGAAGATCGTGCTTGAAGATGAGAAAGCAAGTGCAAACCATGTCTTTATCACCTTTGGCTCGTTCAGTCCGGATGAATTATGTGGTTTTAAAGAAAGTAAAGATGGAGAATTACTAGAGAACGACAAAGTTGAAGTCAATCAACCTGAGGATGATGAAGGTTGGATGTTGGTGACTCGTCGTAGGCGCCACAAAAGAAGCCCGCAAAAAAGATCAATGGAACAATCAACAAGGAAAATAATGGTGAAAAGACCTGGGAAATGGAACCCAATTAAGCATGTAAAGAAAGCGAAGTGGATGTGCACCACTCTCAAAAGCCACGACATCCAGTGACCTTGGAGGAGTTTTTACCAAGTTGGTTCCACACGAAGATTTCCCATGGAGATACCGATGCCTCTTGTTTCCATACTGACGAAGGGAAAGAAAAGAGTGATGACCTATCGTTAGCACCATCTTCAGAAAAGCTTATCAAGTCCACTCCTCAAGAAGTTAATGCTTGTGAGGAAAAGGTCACGTTCACAAATGACGATCTTCTGCTAGGTGACACTCCTCATAACCGCCCATTGTACCTGGTCGGCTATATGCGTGATGAAATGGTTAACCGAATTTTGGTTGATGGAGGATTCTCAGTGAACATTTTGCCAATTCACACTGTGAAAGAACTTGGTATTCCCATTAACGAACTCTCATAAAGTCGTGTGATTATCCAAGGATTCAACCAATGGGGGAAAAGAGCCATAGGCGCGATCAGGCTGGAAATCACTATTGAAGATATGCAATCAAGTGCATGGCTTCATGTGATTTATGCGAAGACTTCATACAATGTCTTGCTTGGAAGGCCTTGGATACATGAGAATAAAGTAGTTCCATCTACCTACCATCAATGTTTAAAATACTACGAGGGTGAAGTCGAGAAAAAAATAGTTGTTGATGATGAGCCATTCACCGAGGCAGAGTCACACTTCACCAATGCAAAGTTCTACTTGAAGAACCGCATTGTGAAGGAGCTAAAAGTTTATGATGGCATTAAAAGCAAGAATGACGAGCCAATAACTAAAAGATCTGAGGTGACTATTGGTAAAGCTAAAGATGTTACTAAGGAGGTACAACCCAACGTGAATAAATCTCATAGAGGGGATATTGCATCTTATGGAAAGTAAGTAAGTCCTAAGCTCCAATATGTCCCTAAAAGGAAGAAAGACGAGGGTGAATCATCTAATCTCCAAACCAACACGATAAAGGAGTTAACTCTTCCGGTAAAACGAATTGAGGCAGTAAAGTTGTCCTCGAAGCCACTTGCAG
This sequence comes from Nicotiana undulata, assembly GCA_005239495.1. Lineage (NCBI taxonomy): Eukaryota > Viridiplantae > Streptophyta > Magnoliopsida > Solanales > Solanaceae > Nicotiana > Nicotiana undulata. The sequence goes on along the minus strand of ML243982.1, from coordinate 28,355 downwards.
GGTTTGTAGCCCAAAATCGTTTGCAGAATGTGGCACTCCCTACAAAGTGAACATATGAAGGTTTTGATCCTAACTCTTACAAGCTATTTGTGAATGCTGGATACAATTCCAATGAGCCGTCAAAGTTAGGGAAGCTCCCATCAGAAGCTGCAACGAGACAACCATGTGAAGGTTTGGGATACAAGACACCATCACCAGTGCGCATCTCCATAAGAAGGGTGAGAAGCAATTATATCATTGTAGAAGATGAATCGGCCACTTCTAACAAGCATTCTGTCTTTGATCGACTTGGAAAATCAATTGTGAGGACTTCCGTGTTTGAGAGATTGGGTCCATTAAAGAAGGGGAACAAGTTCCAGAGAAATTTTCAAAGCATGAGAACACCCGCTTCACCCAAAATTCAAAATATCTCTAAGGATTTCCAAAGTTTGGTTCCTTCTAGAATAAGGCGACAAACAAAACTCGTGGTTTCATGTAAAGAAGTATTGAAGGTAAAGCCATATACTGTGGTCTACACTAAGGAACGTGACAAAGATGAAGAAAGTGTGGGTTCTTCGTATCATGTTACTGTACAAGGCGAGAATGGTGTCCCATCTTCAATGGAGGATAATGCAGAATTGGAGGATGTTTCACCGTGTTATCACATATCCTTCAACGATGGGGACCCTCAAGAAGATGAAGATGCAAAAAATGCTCCACCCGAACTTGAAGAAGGAGTTAAGACGACAATTGATACCTTAAAGGAAGTTAACATTGGCACCGATGAAGAACCAAGACCCACCTACCTAAGCGCTTTACTAAAAGTTGATGAAGTAAGCACTTATATTGAGTTACTCAAGGAGTTCACGGGTGTCTTTGCTTGGAGTTACAAAGAGATGCCTGGCTTGGACCCGAAAGTAGAAGTCCATCACCTTGCAGTCAAAAATGGTGCTCGCCCTGTTAAACAAGCTCAAAGGCGTTTAGGTCGGACTCGGTTCCCTTGATTGAAACCGAAGTTAAAAAACTCATCAAAGATGGCTTTATTCGTGAAGTTAAATACCCAACATGGGTTTCAAGTATTGTCCCTGTAAGGAAGATGAATGGCCAGATTCGAGTGTGCGTTGACTTTGGGAATCTCAACAATGCATGTCCGAAAGATGAATTTCCGCTTCCCATTCCAGAATTGATGATCGATGCGACTATTGGGTACGATGCAATTCCATTTATGGACGGTTCATCATATTATAACCAAATTCGCATGGCACCATAAGATGAAGAGCTTATTGCATTCCGTACCCCCAAAGGTATTTATTGCTACAAGGTGATGCATTTTGGCTTGAAGAACACTGGTGCTACTTACCAAAGAATGTCGAATTCTATGTTGACGACTAGGTGGTAAAATCAAGAAAGAAGATCGACCACTTGAAAGACTTGAGGATGGTATTTGAATTGCTCCGTAGGTACCAACTTAGGATGAATTCATTGAAATGTGCCTTTGGAGTTACTTCTGGAAAGTTCCTTGGTTTCATTGACCGACATCGAGGGATAGCAATTGATCAAGCCAAAGTGGATTCCATTTTGAAAATGCCTGAGCCTGGGGATATCCATGAATTAAAAAGTCTGTAAGGAAAGCTAGCATACCTTAGAAGATTCATATCGAACCTAGTTGGGAGGTGCCAACCATTTAGTTGCCTCATGAAGAAAGGCGTTCCTTTCAAGCGGGACCAAGCTTGTAGCAATGCCTTTGAAAGTATCAAAACCTACTTGATGAAGCCTCCAGTTTTAGCAGATCCTATACTTGGAAAGCCATTGATATTATACATTGCTGCGCAAGAAAGGTCTGTTGGAGCACTGTTGGCCCAAGAAAATAGTGAGGGGAAAGAAAACTCTCTTTACTACTTGAGCAGGATGATGACACCAAATATGTTGAATTATCCACCAATTGAAAAGTTGTGTTTGGCACTAGTATTCTCAATTCAAAAGTTGAAGCACTACTTTCAAGTTCATGTTGTCCGTCTTGTTTCTAAAGCAAATCCCATCAAGTTCGTGATGTCAAAACTTGTTCTTAGTGATCGACTAGCGAGATGGTACCTCCAATTTCAACAATTCGAGATTTTGTACATCCCTCAAAAGGTTATAAATGGACAAGCATTGACAGACTTCTTGGCAGATCATCTGATACCTGATGACTGGGAGCTAACTGACGAACTACCTAATGAGGACGCAATGGTCGTTGAAGTTGAACCTCCATGGAAGATGTACTTTGATGGTGCTACGCATCGTGGGGGAGCTGGTGCTGACATAATATTTGTCACTCCCCAAGGTGAAGTCTTGCCCTACTCCTTCACCTTGACACAACTATGTTCCAACAATGTTAACTGAGTATCAAGCATTAATACTTAGGCTTGAAATGGCCGTTGGATATGAAGCAATTGCAATTTCAAGTCTTTGGTGACTCTCAGTTAGTGGTCAACCAGCTTTTAAGTAATTATGAGGTCAATAAGGCTGAACTACGCCCATATCATGATTACGCTAAAAACTTAATTGGGTGGCTCGGTGATGTAACTATTTAACATGTGCCAAGTAAAGAAAATAAGAAAGATGATTCTTTAGCTGCCCTAGCTTCATCGTTAACCCTACCTGATCAAGCGCAAGTTACTGTCTGCCAAAAATGGGTAGTACCGCCGCCAAATGAGGCTAAAGGTGAAGAATATGAACTCAAGCATCTTGTCGATGTTTCTGAAGTTGAGAAAAAATAATGGCGACAACCCATTATTGACTACTTATGTTATGGTATACTTCCAGAAAATCCAAGGAGAAGGACTGAAATCCGCCGTCGTGCACCTCACTTCCTTTACTACAAAGATACTCTATACAGAAGGTCGTTCGAGGGATTACTCTTGTGATGCTTAGGGGAAGAATAAGCACTCCAAGCTTTGCAAGAGGCACGTTCTGGGGTATGTGGGTCACACCAGTCTGGACCAAAGCTCCACTTCCATATAACAAGGATGGGATATTATTGGCCAACGATGGTAAAAAATTGCTTGGACTACGCTCGAAGATGCAAGGCTTGTCAATTCCATGCAAATTTTATTCATCAACCTCCTAAAGTGTTGCACCCGACTGTTGCATCATGTCTGTTTGACGCTTGGGGATTGGATGTTGTTGGACCACTGCCAAAGTCCTCTGGTGGGCACCTATACATCTTGGCCGCAACCGATTACTTCTCAAAATAGGTGAAGTTGTTTCTCTTAAGGAGGTAAAGAAGCAAAGTGTTGCAAGTTTCATTCGAGTAAATATAATCTACCGCTTTGGCATTCCTCCTTACATATTAACGGATAATGGAAGGCCATTTGGTAATAGGTTGATGAATAAGATTTGTGATCTATTTGGCTTCAAGCAACGTGACTCTTCGATGTACAACGTTGCCGCCAATGGTCTAGCCGAGGCATTCAACAAGACTGTAAAGACCCATAAAATTTCATGTCTAAAAACGATGCCCGGGTAGGTTTCCATATTGTTATAACTGTAGAAATTCTTAAAAAACAGACCTTTTTGAAGTAAAAAGTACCCCCGGGACTTAAAAGATAAAATTTTCCAGGATTGCGCAGGTTTGCGGTCCACTATGCGATCGTAGATCAGGTATGCGGACCGCATAGTGGTCGCATACCTGGACAGCCTTCTGTCCAATTTGAGGACAGCTATGCGGCCCAAGATGTGATTGCATTTTGGGAATGCGGACCGCATAGCTGTCACATCCTTGCACCTCTATTTTTGCGGAGGAGGTTATGCGACGCACTATGCGATCGCATAACAGGTATGTGGACCGCATAGTGGTCGCATACCTGGGCAGCATGTTTTCCTTTTTGGCTCAACTGAGGGCCATTTATGCGACGGGAATGCGATCGCATTCCTGACCGCATTTCCTGCTTCGGGGCTTCTAATTTTTTATTTTTAAACCCGACCCCTAGTTTAATAAAACACCTACCCCTTTCATTTTAACGGGTATCTGAACAAAGATAGAGAGAAGGGAGAGTGGGTTTAGTGAGAGAAAGTCTTCTTCTTCATCAAATTGGTCCATCATCTCTACTCAGGCTCGGAAATTATCGAGTAATCTTCATCTTCTTCACTATAAGAGATTGATGGTGCTAGACGGTTCGGTGAATTGTGATAGAAATTAAAGGGAATTTCAACTCGAGGTATGTATGGCTAACTTTAATCTTTGTAGAGTCGCCTTGTTGGTGTCTGAGCATTCGGTATGAATTCCTGGCTTATGCATATATGAATTGGTTGTTCTAATATGTAGAGACGTAAGATTTTATTCTCTGATTGTCCTAGTTGATTGTTATGCCACCATGTTATATGAGATTGTGAAAAGTGATTTCATTGTGATTACTCTATCATGTGCAAGGTTCGTTAAATGCTTGAATATGTTGGTATGAAAGAATGATAACGAACCCAAATGTGTGAACGTATCTAAGTGCTAAGGGATGTGTAGCAAGTGATGAAAAGGAGTTGTGGATTGATTTAATTGAACTAAATGACTATGGAAATATCGTATATGACTCATTGTTTGACATGGATTATTGTGGCTTTGATTTCATACGGATTGTTGGTTGTAATGAATTTATATTATTGTTGATGAAAATCCTTGTGATTGAATTGTGGGCTGTTATTATTGCTATGAAATGTGATTGTACGGTGGGATCAGGTTGTGCGCCGCAAAAGGAGGAATAAGGGTGATATGTGAGAAGTAATAAGGGTGAAATGTGATTGTACGGTGGGATCGGGTTGCGCGCCGCAACAGAATGTAATAAGGTTGAAATGTTATTGTCCGGTGGGATCGGGTTGCGCGCCGCAACAGGAAGAAATAAGGGTGGATTGTTGAGAAGGAATAGGGGTGGAATATGATTATGTTGAAATAAGAATCTGTGAAAATCTCATTTGTGATTCTCTGTATCCCTGTGCAATAACTGTTTGGTTTCGTTGACTGCCTTCTATCTGTGCATTGCTTGATTTTACTTAGAGTGAAGTTTGTTTATACATACTAGTACTATCCAATGGTACTAACGTCCCTTTTTGCCAGGGGAGCTACATCTTTTATATGGATGTAGGTGGTTCTATAACAGGTAGCTCTGTCCGCCGTTAGTGGTGCCTCCTCTTCATCTCTTCAGCAGTTCTGGTGAGCCCCATTTCCTCTCGGGGCCGTGTGTGGACTATATCACTCTCTTTTGCTTAAGTTGTAAAAGGTATAGTCTGGGCCTTGTTGTCGGCAGGTTTATTGAAGATCTCCTAGTATCTTAGAGGCTCCGTAGACACTGTGGGTTGTATACATGTATTTTGGGCAGTAGCTGTGTTCGGTCGAAATCGTGGTCCGTATTGGAAAAGTTGTATGTATTATATATACGTTTTTGGATTATCAAATGTTGAAAGTTAAGAGGGGAAATGAACTTATGTTGTAAATCGTACTTTGAACTTAAATTGGCTAATTCATATGAAACAATGTATATTGTAGACACGGGGAAACGCATTGGGTAGGAAAGGCAAACCAGGTCCGCCTGACCAAGATCATTCGGTTAGGCGTCGGTCTCGTCCTTCAGTTTTGGGGCGTGACAAACTTGGTATCAGAGCCTAAGGTTTTAAAAGTGCCCTAGGATGTCTCGGATCCGTGTCTAGTAGAGCCCTTATTATCGGTGTGTTGTCGACCACATCTATAATTAGGGAGCTGCATGGACATTTAGAAAAGTACCCATGTATTGTTATTCTATATCGTGCGATGTGGTGAAAGGTAAGGTTGTCTATCTCTAACTCGTGCGATGTTCCAATTTTCAGTAAATGGCACCCAAGAAGAGAGCCTGACTCGGCCTAGAGGCCAATGCCACCCCAGGTGTGGCCATAAATTCTCAATCTGATGGTGCGGGTGAGGACAATTCCCCGACCATGAATCAGTCTGACTCTTCCATTCCTGGCCAGACCATTCAAGTTCCTGCTCCAGCGGAGGGTGCTACGATCCCTCCCGCTGATATTCCTGATCCTCCTCCAGCCCCAACTTCGGGTCCCGGTATTTTTGATGGGGACATCAGGGGAGCTATTCAGATGTTGACTCAGCTAGTGGCCTTCAAATCCCAAAGATCACACGCTGCCCCTGCGTTCTCTAGCGAGCAAGGGGATTCTTTAGGTTCCAGGGTCAACCAGTTTCTGCGGTTAGCCCCTCCAGAGTTCACATGCACCGACCCAGAGGCCGATCCTCAGGATTTTATAGATGAAATGTACAAGACTCTTCGGGTTATGAGGGCTACAGAGACAGAGAGAGTTGAGTTAGCTTCCTATCGTCTAAAGGGAGCGGCATATTCATGGTTCGAGATGTGGGAGAGTTCCCGTGGAGAGGGGAGCCCTCCGACGAGGTGAGATGAGTTTGTAGATGCTTTTATGGATCATTTCTTGCCTGCCGAGACTAGGGCAGCCCGTGCTGCAGAGTTTGAAGTCCTTAAGTAGGGCAACATGAGTGTGTGGGAGTATCATATGGAGTTCCTGCGCTTGTCCAAGTATGTTATCCACATGATGCTGACTATGGAGGCAAGGGTTCGTCAGTTTGTTCAGGGCCTTGGTCCATTGGTTATCAATGAGGCTGCTACAGCTGCTTTGCACTCAGATATGAACTATGGGAAGATTGTGGGATTCACCCAAGCTATGTAGGCTCGGAAATTGAAGATAAGAATGGAGAGAGAGAGTAGTAGTAGGGCCCGGTCAGCGGGAAACCCTGGGAATTCAGTTGGAGGTGTGAGATCAGCCCTTGGGAGAGGGCCATCAGGGCCATCTCAGTCCTATGCTCAGTCCTCAGTCAGTGCTTCGCCATCAGGGCACAATTATGAGCAGGGAGGTCGCTTTGGACCAGGTGCAGATAGGAGGAGGTTCCATCAGTCGGGTCGTTCAGGTGGGAGGTTCCAACAGCAGCGGAGGTCCCCATGCCCTAAGTGTGGGAGGTTTCATTTTGAGCCTTGTTACTTGGATATCCCGGTATGCTATAGATGCGAAGTGAGGGGCCATGTTCGGCGAGACTGTCGTGCACCCATTTAGGGCAAATGTAGGGGTACTGCTCAACCATCCAGTTCGTCAGCCGCTACGTCTTCAGCACGCCCTCCAGCACCATCAGGGCGTGGTGCAACTAGGGGTAGAGAGCACGGGGTCAAGGGGGACCCAGTCGGTTCTATGCTTTGAGTGGTCGCCAGAGTGCTGAGGCTTCTCTAGATGTTGTCACATGTATTCTGAATGTTCAAACACATGATGTTTATGCTCTTATTGATCCCGGATCTTCCTTGTCATATGCTACTCCATTTATTGCTTCGAGTTTTGGGATAGAACCCGAACAACTTCATGTGACGTTCTTAGTGTCGACTCCGGTTGGTGATTCTATTACGGCTGCGCGAGTCTATAGGAATTGTGTTGTCACGGTGTGTGGTCGGGATACCACGGCCGATCTTATTGATTTAGAAATGATAGATTTTGATGTAATTATGGGGATGGATTGTCTCTACTCGTGCTTTGCTAAACTCGACTGCCGAACCAGAATTATGAGGCTCGAGTTTCCTAATGAACCAATTATTGAATGAAAGGGAATGATGTTGCGCCGAGGGGTAGGTTTATTTCCTGTATTAAGGCCTCCAAGATGATCAGGAAGGGGCGCATCTATAATTTGGTCCGGGTTGCGGACATCACCTCAGAGGTTCCTGCTCCCAAGTTCGTGCCGGTTGTGAATGAATTTCTTGAGGTATTTCCGGATGAGCTTCCTGGAATTCCACCAGATAGAGAGATAGATTTCGGGATTGATGTATTGCCAGATATGCAGTCAATATCTATTCCACCTTACAGGATGACGCCAGCAGAATTGAGAGAGTTAAAAGAATAATTGAAAGATCTATAAGAAAAGGGTTTCATTCGGCCAAGCGTGTAGCCTTGGGGCGCACCAGTTCTTTTTGTCAGAAAGAAGGATGGATCGCTTCGGATGTGTATTGATTATCGACAGCTCAACAAGGTCACCATAAAAAACAAATACCCATTGCCTCGAATAGATGATTTATTCGACCAATTGCAAGGTGCTAGGTTTTTGTCCAAGATTGATTTACGGTCCGGGTATCACCAGTTGAAGATCAGGGAGCAGGATATCCCTAAGACCGCCTTCAGAACTTGTTATGGGCACTTTGAATTTTTGGTAATGTCTTTTGGGATAACCAACGCCCCAGCCGCTTTTATGGATCTTATGAATCGAGTTTTCAAGCCGTTTCTTGACTCTTTTGTGATAGTCTTCACTGATGATATCCTTGTTTATTCGCGAAGTCGGGAAGATCATGCTAATCACCTCAAGGCAGTTCTGCAGACTCTTCATCAGCACCGGTTGTATGCAAAGTTTTCAAAATGTGAGTTTTGGATAGAATCAATCACCTTTTTGGGCCATGTTGTTTCTAGGGAAGGGATTCAGGTTGATCCCCAAAAGATCGCAGCGGTGAAGGATTGGCCTAGACCAACGACCCCGACAGAGATTCGTAGTTTCTTGGGTCTAGCTGGGTATTATCGAAGGTTCGTGGAGGGATTCTCTAATCTCGCCTCCCCATTGACTAAGTTGACGCAGAAAGCGGTTAAGTTTCAATGGTCCGATGCTTGTGAAAAGAGTTTTCAGGAATTGAAATCGAGATTGACTTCGGCGCCAGTGTTGACCTTGACAGAAGATTCAGAGGGTTTTGTGGGTTATTGTGATGCTTCGAGAGTTGGTTTGGGGTGTGTGTTGATGCAATGTTGTAAAGTTATAGCGTATGTTTCAAGGCAGCTCAACAATCACGAGAAGCATTATCTGACGCATGATTTGGAGCTTGCAGCGGTTGTGTTTGCATTGAAAATCTGGCGGCATTATCTTTATGGGGTCCATGTGGACGTATTCACAAACCACAAGAGTCTTCAGTATCTATTCAAAGAGAAGAAGTTGAACTTAAGGCAGCGGAGGTGGTTAGAATTGCTCAAGGATTATGATATGAGTATTTTGTACCATCCAGGAAAGGCGAATGTGGTAGCCGATGCTCTTAGTCGAAAATTCATGGGTAGCTTGGTTCATTTGGAAGCCGGTCAGAGGCTTTTGGTTCGGGAGGTTTATCAGTTGACCAGTCTAGGGGTCTGTCTTTCGGCCTCAGATGAGGGGAATGTCGTGGTGCATAATGGAGCGGATTCTTCGCTTGTAGCGGAAGTCAAGGGAAAGCAATTCAGGGATCCAGCTTTGGCACAGTTGAGGGAAGCAATTTAAAATCACAAGACTTCAGCATTTTCACTCGGCAATGATGACGGTGTTTTGCGGTGCCAATGGAGGCTATGTGTTACGGATGTGGATAATCTTCGGGAGAGAGTTATGGCAGAGGCTCACAATTCTAGGTATTCTGTGCACCCAGGTTCTACGAAAATGTATCGCGATCTCAAGGAGATTTTCTGGTGGAACGGTATGAAGAGGTGTACGGCGGACCTTGTGGCTAGGTGTCCGAATTGTAGCGAGTGAAGGCCGAGCATCAGAAGCCTGGTGGGTTGGCGCAGCTTATGGAAATACCGAGGTGGAAATGGGAAATGATCAATATGGACTTTGTGGTAGGGTTACCCCGCACTCAGCGCAAGTTCGACTCAATTTGGGTAATAGTGGATCGACTCACGAAGTCGGCGCATTTCTTGCCAGTCAAGTCCACCGATACTGCAGAACAGTACGCTCAGTTGTATATCAAAAAAATAGCCAGACTTCATGGAACTCCAGTTTCTATTATCTCGGATCGAGGGGCCCAGTTCACAGCTAACTTTTGGAGGAAATTTCAGCAAGGTCTGAGTACTCAGGTAAATCTCAGCACAACTTTCCACCCACAGACAGACGGTCAAGCGGAGCGGACTATTTAGACGCTTAAAGATATGCTACGAGCTTTTGTATTGTATTACAAGGGTAGCTGGGATGATCACTTGCCGCTTATAGAGTTTGCTTACAATAACAGTTTCCATGCTAGTATTCAGATGACCCCATTTTAGGCATTGTACGGAAGGAGGTGTAGGTCTCTGATTGGATCGTTTGAGGTTGGTGAGGCGGAATTGTTAGGACCGGATCTTGTGCACCAAGCTATGGACAAATTTAGAGTCATTCAAGAGAGGATAAAAACTGCTCAAAGTCGTCAGAAATCCTATGCAAACGTTCGTTGTAGAGATTTGGAGTTCCAAGTAGATGATTGGGTATTCTTGAATGTGTCTCCCATGAAGGGAGTGATGCGATTTGGGAAGAAAGGGAAATTGAGCCCGAGGTATGTCGGGCCATATCGAATCGCTCAAAGGATAGGGCAGGTAGCGTATAGGCTGGAATTGCCCCTGAAATGTCATTAGTGCATCCAGTATTTCATGTGTCCATGCTTAAGAAGGTAATTGGAGATCCATCTGCCATCGTGCCAGTTGAGACCGTTGAAATTAATGAAGAATTGTCATATGAAGAGGTTTCGGTTGCTTGCTATACTTGATAGGCAAGTCCGTAGATTGAGACACAAAGAGATTGCTTCTGTTAAAGTGTTATGGCAAAGTCAACAAGTCGAGGAGGCCACGTGGGAAGCGAAAATGAAATGAAAGAGAAATATCCCCATTTGTTTGAATAAGTCTAGTAGTGGTCGTGAGAACTTCCATCTCTAAGCAATTACACCTTTGTGTAAAATTTTGTGCAAGAACACTCCACTCTCCTAATTTCCTTACTAATGTGACTTCTCAATTTTGTGCCACTTTTGTGTATATTGTGGGATAGTTAAATTATGTGCAACTCATATGATAGTTGAATGATATGCAAGTTTGTGGTGTTAACTGAATTATGTATAGCACGTTGAAGTAGTTGAATTATATACAATTTGATGAGGTATCCGAATTATGTGCAAGTTTCTAGAGTAAATGAAAATGTGTGAAATTGGTTAACAATGTGTTTCGGGGGCTCTCTGACAGGTAGATAGGCCTAATTACAAAGGACACTATGGCAAAAAAATTCAGAAAATATCGGAGTTAATGAAATTTGGGGGTTAGCATATTGTGTTTTCAAAATGATTCCCCGATCCTCATTCGAGGACGAATGATTGTAAGTGGGGGAGGATGTAAAGACCCGTAAAATTTCATGTCTAAAAATGATGCCAGGGTAGGTTCCCATATTGTTATAACTGTAGAAATTCTTAAAAAAATGGACCTTTTTGAAGTAAAAAGTACCCCCGGGACTTAAAAGATAAAATTTTCCAGGATTGCGCAGGTCTGCGGTCCACTATGCAATCGCAGATCAGGTATGCGGACCGCATAATGGTCGCATACCTGGACAACCTTCTGTCCAATTTGAGGACAGCTATGCGGCCAAAGATGTGATCGTATTTTGGGAATGCGGACCGCATAGCTGTCGAATCCTTGCACCTCCATTTTTGCGGAGGAGGTTATGCGACGCACTATGCGATCGCATAACAGGTATGCGGACCGCATAGTGGTCGCATAACAGGTATGCGGACCGCATAGTGGTCGTCCCTGGGAAGCATGTTTTCCTTTTTGGCTCAGCTGAGGGCCATTTATGCGACGGGAATACGGACCGCATAGCAGGAATGCGATTGCATTCCTGACCGCATTTCCTGCTTCGGGGCTTCTAATTTCTGATTTAACACCTACCCCTTTCATTTTAACGGGTATCTGAACAAAGATAGAGAGAAGGAAGAGTGAGTTTAGTGAGAGAAAGTCTTCTTCTTCATCAAATTGGTCCATCATCTCTACTCAGGCCTGGAAATTATCGAATCTTTTTCACTATAAGAGATTGACGGTTCGATGAATTGTGATAGAAATTAAAGGGAATTTCGACTCGAGGTATGTATGGCTAACTTTAATCTTTGTAGAGTCGCCTTGTTGGTGTCTGAGCATTCGGTATGAATTCCTGGCTTATGCATATGTGAATTGGTTGTTCTAATTTGTAGAGACGTAAGATTATATTCTCTGATTGTCCTAGTTGATTGCTATGCCACCATGCTATATGAGATTGTGAAAGGTGATTTCATTGTGATTACTCTATCATGTGCAAGGTTCGTTAAATGCTTGAATATGTTGGTATGAAAGAATGATAACGAACCCAAATGTGTGAACGTATCTAAGTGCTAAGGGATGTGTAGCAAGTGATGAAAAGGAGTTGTGGATTGCTTTAATTGAACTAAATGACTATGGCAATATCGTATATGACTCATTGTTTGGCAAGGATTATTGTGGCTTTGATTTCATACGGATTGTTGGTTGTAATGAAATTATATTATTGTTGATGAAAATCCTTGTGATTGAATTGTGGGCTGTTATTATTGCTATGAAATGTGATTGTACGGTGGGAGCGGGTTGCGCGCCGCAACAGGAAGAAATAAGGGTGGAATATGATTGTGTTGAAATAAGAATCTGTGAAAATCTCATTTGTGATTCTCTGTATCCCTGTGCAATAACTGTTTGGTTTCGTTGACTGCCTTCTATCTGTGCATTGCTTGATTTTACTTAGAGTGAAGTTTGTTTATACATACTAGTACTATTCAATGGTACTAACGTCCCTTTTGCCCGGGGCACTACATCTTTTATATGGATGTAGGTGGTTCTATAGCAGGTAGCTCCGTTCGCCGTTAGTGGTGCCTCCTCTTCATCTCTTCAGCAGTTCTGGTGAGCCCCATTTCCTTTCGGGAGTGTGTGTGGACTATATCACTCTCTTTTGCTTATGTTGTAAAAGGTATAGTCGGGGCCTTGTTGCCGGCAGGTTTATTGAAAATCTCCTAGTACTCTTAGAGGCTCTGTAGACACTGTGTGGGTTGTATACATGTATTTTGGACAGTATCTGTGTTCGGTCGAAATCGTTGTCCGTATTGGAAAAGTTGTATGTATTATATATATATGTTTTTGGATTAGCAAATGTTGAAAGTTACAAGAGGAAATGAACTTATGTTGTAAATCGTACTTTGAACTTAAATTGGCTAATTCATATAGAACAATGTATATTGTAGACACGGGGCAACGCGTTGGGTAGGAAAGGCAAACCAGGTCCGCTTGACCGGGATCATTCGGTTAGGCGCCGGTCTCGTCCTTCGATTTTGGGGCGTGACAAAGACTCTGTACAACTTGTTAAAGAAATTTGTCACCAAATCCAAACGGAGTCGTCATGACCGTATAGGGGAAGCTCTGTGGGCATATAGGACAACTCACTGCACGCCAACACAAGCGACCCTTTATGCACTCGTTTATGGAGTTGAAGCTGTTTTGCCACTCGAGCGTCAAATACCTTCATTACGATTATCTATTCAAGAAGGTATCATTGATGAAGAAAATGCTCGACTTTGATTAGCAGAGTTGGAGGCTCTTGACGAGAAAAGGTTGGAAGCTCGACAGAGTCTTGAATGTTATCAAGCTAGATTGTCTCGCGCCTTCAATAAAAGAGTTCGCCCAAGATCCTTTTAGGAAGGAGATCAAGTCCTTGCCATAATAAGACCCATTATTACTTCTCATAAACACGTAGGGAAAGATCACTTCAAAATGGGATGGGTCATATGTCGTGCAAGAAGCTTATTCAAGTGGGACTTACAAGCTGGTTGATGCAGATGGCATGAGAATAGGCCTTATCAATGACAAGTTTTTGAAGAAGTATTATTCTTGAAGTTGCAACGCTCCTTGACACATGGGCCTAAAACTGAATATTCCTATACTCCTGGCCTGCATGAGTCTAAATTGTGTACGGCCCACACAAAAAAAGTCTGCTAGGTTGAAAACCTCGAAAGAGACGGCATAGGCAAAAGTTAGGACATAAAATAAAATTCTACCAATTCTGAACTACGGTATGACTTGATCCTCTTTACCGAGGTACGTAGGAAGATTAGAGTTTCATTCTGAGTTCAGTTGCATAAGTTCAAAATATACATAATCCCCCAATCGTTGTCCGAATGAAGTACAATGAAATGTAATCTATTCAATCGGCACTTGAAAATCATGCCGAGATATCATTCTTCTGTTAAAATTTGGATCCCATTCGATTTAAAGGCGGAAAGCCGCTATGGTAAATTGGTGTCTTCAACAAAATGATTAATATCTTTTAAGAGGTCGCCAAGCATTTGCATTGAAGTTTGGGATTCGCTATGCCTTCATGTTCGCCAAACCTTCAAGTTTTGTTTGGTGAGCCTTCACGAAGTTTCAAATTCAATGAGACTTGAACCAAGAATATTTGGTGAGAATGAAGCTCTTGAAATTCAATCTTTGGTAATTAACAAGGTTTTGCGATCTCGAGGCTTCCACATCAAGATACAAAATTTTGGTGAAGTCGCGCTAATTTGGAACTATCGGCATGTCAGGAACCAAAGTTGACTTCGAAATATTATCTGAAATTATCCTTAATGCATTAAATCTTGAATTTTGGATATATTATAGATTTGGAAGTTAAGTTTCAAATATATCAAACGGTTCATAATTTTGACATTCCTACATCAAGATACAAATGTTTTGGTGCAGTTGTGCAAATCTGAAATCGTCGATGCGTCAGAATTTAATATTAATTTCGGACTATCATATGAAACTATCCTTAAGGAATTAAATTTTGTATTTTGGATATGTTATATATTTGCAAGTTAAGTTTTCAAAAAATCAAATGGTTTGTGATTTTGACTTTTCTACACCAAGATATAATGTTTTTGGTGAGACTGCGCAAATCTGAAATTTTCAACGTGGTGGACTCTAAATTTTGTTTCAAAAATATTATCTGGGGCGATTCTGAAGGTGTTTGATTCTAAGTTTTGGATATATTTTATATATTGAAGTCTAATTTTTGAGAAATCAAACGGTTCATTATTTGTACTCTACCACGACGAAATATGAATCTTTTGTTACAAGCGCGTAAAGCTGAAAATTATGCGATTAAGATAAAAGTCGGACAATGTAAAGCAGAAGAGAAGCCGAAATATTTAAGCCCTCGAAGTCTCCAAGTTGAAATCTTCAAGTCCATCGGTCTTCAAGTTTAAGTCTTCATGTTCGTCACTCTTCAAGTTGAAATATTTAAGCCCTCTAAGTCTCCAAGTCCGTCGGTCTTCAAATTCGTCGGTCATAAAGTCGAAATATTTAAACCTCCAAGTCTTCAAGCTGAGGTCCTCAAACTCGTCGGTCTTCAAGTGGAAATATTTGAGCCCTCAAATTTTTCAGGTTGAAATGTCAAAGTCCGCCTAATCTTCAAGTTTGTCGGTCTTCAGGTTGAAGTCTGCAAAGTCCGCCAAATCTTCAAAGCTTTTCAAGTGTTCAAGTCGACGTCATCAAGTCCATGAAGTCTTCGAGTTGAAGCTTTGTAACTTTCCAATCTTAAGGTGGACATATAAGTCCATTTGCACCTTAAGTTGGCCTCTCCGTGAGTTTGTCCTTAAAAGGAACTATAATTTTTCGATCTTAAGGTGGACATATGAGTCCCTTTTCACCTTAAGTTGGCCTCTCCGATAGTCGGGTCATTTTGAGAGTTATCTATCTGGTAGTCGAGCCACATTGAGAGTAATCTCTCCGATAGTCGGGTCATTTTGAGAGCAATCTTTCGGTAGTCGGGACACATTGAGAGTAATCTCTCTGATAGTCGAGCCACATTGAGAGTAATCTCTCCGATAGTCGAGCCATTTTGAGAGTAATCTCTGCGGTAGTCGGGCCACATTGAGAGTAATCTCTCTGGTACTCGAGCCACATTGATAGTAATCTCTCCGATAGTCGGGCCATGAGAGTAATCTCTCCGATATTCGGGCAGGGATGAGTACACATCCCCTCACACCCTATGATGGTATTCTTCATGCATGGATCATCTCGTTAAACAAGAACACATCCTTCTTGTTTGACCTACAAAAAAATGACAAAAAAGAAAGTACAAGAAAACAAGAAGAAATTACCTTCCCGGCAATGCTTCCAAGTCGTTAAAAGTAGACTCAAACCAATTTGCAAACGCTGAAATTGGTATTGAAATTGGTACTAACGGAATGAAAGATATATTGTATTTATAGATAACGAAAGGTGGTTGTCAAATAGTGATTTCTCGATGTGGGACATTGTGGCAATTTGTCTTTGAAAAGGTTTTGGGCTGTTGAGGTGGCGACAATTACTCTAATTAGAGTTGGCGTGGGATGGGATCCTTGTAAGACAATAAGATGTCAATTGGAGTTCTTACCAATTTGTTGTCAACGTGTAAGCCAATTCAAATGCAATCCAAACTCAATTTCCATTTGACAATCCAAATGCAAATTGAATTCAATTTACGTGGTTTCCTTTATCCAAACATATAGGACTAGTGCAAGCTTTAAGTAGTTGAAGCTTAGAATTTGTTAGCATATGATCTCAACTTTAGCAGTGTATTAATATACGAATACTTCAAGTCTAGCCTTCGAAATTAACAAAGTTATTGTCTTGACAAATTTTGAAGTAGGGGGCATTTGTAAGCATTTAAATTTTATCGAATTTAAATCGATAAAATAATTTGGAATATATTTTAAATTCAAGATATATTGATCCAAACAAATATTATGGGCTAATAGAATTGAATTAATTATATAAGTCCAATATATATGGATTAAATAAATAAATCTTAATCCATTGGGCTAGTCCATTTAGTTGGGCTACAAATGATGAGCCCACTTCATTAGGCCCAATATGACATCTTCCTGGAGGCCCAGTTTGGTGCCACGTGTCAAATGACGTGGCGTGACAAATCAAACGGAAAACCAATAGGATCATGCCACGTGTCAAAATGACAAGGCGTGCCAAAATCACATTAAAAGCCAACGAAATCGCGCCACGTGTGCAAGTGACATGTTCTGGCCAATCAAATGCGGCCTTGTCACACTTCAATTTGATTGGTCGGAAAGAGTTTGTTCTTATCACAAACTCCTCCTTTCTACAACTATAAATAGGGGTCTTCATACCCCAGAAAAGACACCAGAAGTTATAACAAGAAGGAAGAGAGAGCTCATGGATCACACGCCGCAAATTTCTCTACAAGTTTCAAGCTTCAAGCAATCAAGTTCAAGCTCAAGAACGAAGAAAAAATCAAGTTCAAGCTCAAGAACAAAGAACAAATCAAGGTTCAAGGAGTACGAGTTCAAATCAAAGTTCGTGCTAGTTGAATTCAAGATCATCGTTCGTCGAAACAAATATAGATTCAAGATCAAGCTCAAAGGCCCTTGAATTTATTTACTATTGGAAAGAAGAATCAGAGGATCCGTAGAGATTGTACACTCAAATATTTGAAATAAAATACTACGATTGTCGCAATATTTTCGGTCTTGATTTTAATTTCCTCGACGCAATTTATTGTCTACAGTACGACAATTCGGTATTTACCAAATTATGCACAACCCTAAATTAATCAACTTAGAAATATTATACTATTTGTTTTGATATGATAATTAAGCAAGTACCAAATTAAGCGAAGCACCGATAGCATATTGTGAACAATCTTACTATAAAAATTTGCATAAAATAACGCATTATTTGGTTTAGGGATAAGAAGAAATAATTTTCACATAACTTATTCCAGAGTTTTATGTATTATTTTATGAAAAAAATATATGTATTACTTATTTGATTCACCTTATTTTTTTATTTATTTTAATTATCTTCAAGGTTTTCACTCACTTCATTAGGTAGCTAGCTCATATAAACACAACAATAATATAAATCGTGTGATCTCGCATATGGGTTGTGGAAAAGGTGAGGTGTACGTATTACCTTGTGTGGGGTAGTGAAGTTTGTTTATGATAGACCCTTAGCCCAAGAAAAACGTCTTCAAAATAGGTGTGAAATATACCACCATAAAAAAGGTAAGATGAAAATACCAGAAGAAAAATATTGACAACTAAAATAATAAAGATAACTAAAGTAGAGGAAACAACGATAGTAATAAAATTGAGTAATAATAATAATAATAATAATAATAATAATAATAATAATAATAATAATAATAACAATAAATATAATAATTATAATAATAAATATTATAATAATGATGATTATGATAATGAGTAAGAGGAGGATAAGGAGGAGTAGGAGGAGGGAGAGGATTCCTAACGAAAAGATATAAATCACTTGACCACCTACTAACCTTCTACCATAATCCTCGACGTCTATACCCTTCTATTCAGGTCATGTCCTTGGTGAGTTGAAGATGTGACATGTCCTGTCTTATCACTTCTCATCAATGCGTCCCCGATTTACCTCTATCTCTCCTTAAACTTATCACTGTCAACCTCTTGCACCTCTTCACTAAGGCACCTGTCATCTTCACATGTCCGTACCATCTCAGCCTCGCTTCCCGCATCTTATCCACCATGGAGACAACTGCCACCTTGTCTCGAATATCCTCGTTCTTAATCTCATATTTCCTAGTATGACCACACATCTACCTAAGTATCCTCATTTACGCTACTTTTGTCTTCTGAACATGTGAGTTTTTGACTAGCCAACACCCTGCCTCAAAGAGCATAGTTGATCAAGCAATTACTCTATAAAACTTACTTTAAGTCTTGGTGGCACATTCTTATCACATAAGACATCAGATATGATCCTCCATTTCATCCCCCCTCCCCCATCGCCCCGCTCTAATACAATGTGTAACATCATCATTAATCTCCATATTTTCTTGGTTTATTGACCCAAGAACTTGAAGTTTTCTCTCTTGGGGATGAATTGCGTACCACCCTAACTTTGCATCCACCTCAAGTGATGCGTCGTCGAACGTACAATTCATTTATTCTATTTTAGTCATGCTCATCCTGAAACCTTTACGCTCTAGGTTCTGTCACCAAACGTTCAATCTTTCATTAACTCTACGGCGTGTCACATTGATCAATACTATGTTATATACAAATAACATACAACATTGGTGCCTCCCCTGGAATATGTTGTGTCAATTCATCCATCACAAAGACAAATAAAAACTGGCTAAGAATTGATCCCTTATACAACCCCATATTGGTTGAGAAGTATTTAGAGTCTCTTCTCAATATTCTCACTTGGGACTTGACTCCATCATACATGTCCTTAATCGCTCTAATGTATATCACATGTACATGTCTAAAATCCAAGCATCTCATAACCTTCCCCCATTTTTATTTTTAAAAACCACACACTCCCTAACCCCCCCCCCCCCCCCCCCCCCAGAACTTTGTTGTATGCCTTTTCAAGGTTAATGAACTATGTAAGTCTCTTTTCTTATCCCTATTGCTCCAACAATCTCATTAAAGGATAAATAGATTTCATAGTTGAGCGCCCCTACATGAATCCAAATTGATTCTCGAATCCCTCTTCATCCTTATCTCCACCGCTCTCTCCTAAACTTATATATTATGGATTAGTAATTTGATACCCCTATTGTCGTTGCAATTTTAAATATCACCTTTGTTCTTATACCAAGATCATTGTACTCCTCCTCCATTCATTAGGCATTTTAGACGTCCTAGAAATGACATTGAACAACCCAATTAGCCACTCCATACCCAATTTGCCCGCGCTCTTTCAAAATTCAACAGAAATCTCGTTTGGCCGGGTCACTCTTGTTCCGCTCATTTTACGGATTTTTCCCTTAACCTTCTCAAACTTTATACACGTTAAATACCCAAAATTCTAATAGCTCCCAGTGTGCTCCAAATCACCCATCACAATATTTATGTCTTCATCTACATTTAAGAGTTTATGAAAGTATGGCCGCCATCTTTGTTTAATGTATGCATCTTACACCAACACTTTGCCATCACCATATTTAATGCACCTCACTTGGTCCAGGTTGCGAGCCCGCCTCTCTCTCTCTCTCTCTCTCTCTCTCTCTCTCTCTCGTCTTGGCGAGCCTATACAACTTCTTTTCCACACGTTGTCCTTTAATTCTTTATATGAGTGTTCAAATGTTGATGTTTTGGCCGTCACTATCGATGATTCTTTCCTTACAATTTTATATCCTCTAAAATTTGAAGTTTACGTGTTCATACCGTAATCTCAGAATAATATGCAATAATAATTTAGTTCATAGTCAGATATTTTCAAATATTTAGTGAATTTCTTAATAAAAATACAGGGTTAACGTAAGAGTTACTGGGTTCCCGGGAACGCATATTCAATGCTTTAGGTCCGCTCCTGTCTATATCCCTTGAAGTTGCCCTTGGATACCCCTACTATCTGATCACATAAACACGTTCTCCCTTTATTTAAAAAAGATTGTCATAGTTTGACTTGATACAAATTTTAAGAAAGAAAAAAAGACATTCGAGATATATCTTTTTAAATAAGTCATATCATTTGTGTGACTAGAACTTTTGATACTTGTGGTCGTAAAACTAGCATAGCATTTATGTGTCTATAAATGCTTCCTATTAAAAAAATATTGAAAAGTGTTAATTTTTTTGACATATACTGATAAGGAAATAATATCATCCTTTTTAAAGGAAGGGAATACTTTATTATTATTCACTCCATAAAATAAAATAAAAGTCTCTTTATTACTCTAAGTATTATTTAACGCATAAATTATGTCTGTATTATAAATCTACTCTTTATTTTATCAACATGGAAAAATGTTTTGGCACCCAAAAAACCAATGGTGGTGAAGTAGAGTTGAAGCCAAAAAAAATTCGAAGGCGCACACTGAACAAACGGACATGCTCAAATTGCCACCTTTGACGTGTAAAAAAAGTTTGACCATCATTTCCTTGTTCAAGCTTTCTCGTTTCTCCCATAGGATTTCTGTCCCTCACATTTCCCGGTTTTTTTCCTTCTTCAACTAAATAAAGCCGCCTGCTTGTTTCCTTATTTCTGGGTTTTAATGTTTCATTGATTTCCGAAATTTTCAATTCCATTTTATAAGGATCTGCTTTGAGAGATTTTCAATATTGCAGGATCTCATCTGTCAGCTTCTTAGGTGAGGATTTTTACAAAACTGAAATTCTTCAAAGCTTTGATCTTTCTTTTTCTTTTAAAGTTCTATTGGTGTAAGTATAGGAAGAGAGTGAAGAATTGGACACCCAGGTTAGAATTTGAATTCAATTTATAAATGAGAGCGAGTTCTTGAAATAATAGGTACTAAGATTTAATTTTGATCTTCTAAGGAATTCCTTATTACGTTTGTTTTCTCTGTCTTTTTTCTCAACTTAAGTAGAAAAATGAAGTTTTGTTTCCCTTTAATTCTATCTTAGATCTCAGGTTGAGGTTTATCAATTTTTTTTAAGTGATCAAATGTACATTGAAGGATCCGCATAGTGCATAATCATTAATGAGTTACATATATAGATGAATTCGCGAGTCTACTGACTGTGAAGAGGATCAATCAATCTGCAATTACTTGCAAATTTGTTTAAGATTTTTGGTTCTTAGCTTACTTTAGGTGATTTACTTTAATGTAATGCATTATTGTCAAATTTGTAGATTCCCAACTTCCTTTTTATCCATAGGTAGAATTTGAAAATGACTGGAGGATTATTGCCTATCAATCTTCATGCTGCTTGTGTGGAATGAATTTGCTTTTTTGTTATGTGAGCACGTAGATTATCGGCTTATTTAGTGTATGGGCAGTGGCCCAACCTGGCTGATTTGGTTATGCTTTATTGTTTCCTTGTTTTGCGCATGGAATAATACCAAAACTTGCATAGTTACGCAGGGAACTAAATGCACTTGATGTATGAAAAAAATGTAAACCATGGAATAAGAGATGTCCTATTCTCTACGTCTAACAAGTTGAAAGAATACAAATTAAGATATTGTGAATAACTCAATATTTGAATGATAAAGTGTAGTTATCTTGTGAAATTACCATTTGCATGGTCATCTTCGATAAAACATGCTCGCTGGGTTCTAAATTCATGAAATACTCAAGTGGACATCAGTATAAACTCTCTAAGAGCAAAATTGCTGGTGGATAGGGAGAAATTATCTCAACTGTATATCATAAAAGCAGTTAACACTGTATAAATGAAAATTCTTGTTATAATTCGTGCTATATATTCGTGGTGCTATACTACTTAAATTCCATTTCCTAAGAGTATCACTTTCTTCAAATCATCCTCATCAGTAACTTGTTCTTTTTGTTCTGATTCACATCTCTTGAGCATCACAGGGTGGAGGGAATGTAGTAATAAACCATCCTAAAACAAATTCTTTTTTATGTGGGTACTTTTGTCACCATCGTCTGTATTTTCCAAGTTTAGATAATGGATTCAGCAGTTTCTGTACTGACAAATATGGTGAGAGTTACATCTGATTGGGTGACATCAGCCTTTGAGGTTCCATTTGCAAGAGCTGTGATATTTGAGGTTAACATTGGAGGTAGTCTCTTCATTCTTTGGATGGTAATCACCTATTCGTTTTTAGACTTTGTATTGAGCATTGGATAATGTTTTGCTGTTTTTCCTGTAGGACATCTATTTGTGGAAGGTCTTCTCCTGGTGGTCATCGTCTTTCTAATGTCTCAGAAGAGTTACAAACCACCTAAAAGACCATTGACGAAGAAGGTTTGTCAGAGATCTGCGTTTTCAAATGTCAAGGGCTATGTGAATATTATTGTCTACGTCGTTGTTAAAAAATAACTACCTTATGTCTAGCTGTCTATAGTAGCTTCAATGCGTGTTGCTGGTAAAAATTTTGCAGTTAAATATCACGTAGCATTTAGGCTCAAGACAGGAATACACATGCTTGAGAAGTCTATGTTCAAGATATGCATATGGAGTTCTTTCATCAAAATAAGGAGTCTTTCCAATTTTGTTTCACCACCCTTTTCCAGTTTTGTGTGCTTCACATGAAAAGCTCTTTAAAATTGTATTCCATATTCATCAAAATGACAGTCAAGAGAATCATGCAGTGCCCCCGGTCCCTGGCTCGCACCTCTTGTCCCTAATGAAAGCAAAATAAAATTGCCAGAACAGAATTCCTGCAAACTTCAATCAAAGTGATGAATGCCTTTACTATTTTCAGGAAATTGATGAGTTATGTGATGAATGGGCCCCAGAACCACTTATCCCTTCCATCACTGATGAGATGAAACATGAACCTCCGGTTTTGGAAAGGTGGAAAAGCTGTTTCTCTTTTCCTTCTTTTAGACAGTCTGATACTTGTGTTTTGTTCGGCTTTATGAGAAAAAATGCATTTTGTTCAGATGATTTCAGTCAGGTTACTCTTTCTTTTATTCAACTGTATGCATTCATAGAGTTGGAAATTTCAACCAGATGTATATGACAGAAAAAGCAACTTTATAAATGTTTTGCATTCTCTGTAATGATATTTTTTCTGTTGCAACGCCTTTTTAAAGTAGATTACATTTGGAGAACCAGTTTAGTATTTGCTTGGGTTTTCTTCTTGTATTAAATGATTATTAGATGGCTATCTAAGGATAAAAGCCATTAAAACTGTTATGCTGCGCTCTTGCTTGCTAGATTCAATTATTCTTTTTATACATAAAGGTTATTTTATTCATGAAACAGCATTGAGATGGTGCTGAATATGCTTTGCAAAAGCTTAGCTGCCTGTCAGATTAAAATGCCAAAAATAACAGTGCTAGTTTTTGGAGGTTTTATGTACAGACTTAGTACGACGGCTCAGATATGCTACAAGTTGTAAACAACGTCTTTACGTTTTGAGCTGATAAGCATGTTACTAAGCTGCATTGAAGCCGCATTTATTGTTAGAAGAGCTTTTGTTCTGCCTATTGTTCAAGTTCATGATTCAGATGCTAAAGTTATCAAACTTTTAGGAATGAATAGCTTGATCTATTGCTTCTCATACCTTGTGTTTGTTCAGTGCTGCAGGGCCTCATACTATAGTCAATGGGAAAGACGTAGTGAACTTCACTTCAGCGAATTACCTTGGATTATTAGGAAGCAAAGAATTACTAGTAAGGTTTTCTTCATTACTTATTTAACAGGGATTTTGTTTTAGTTCTTTAGTAGAACAGAAAATTCACACCTAACGTTGAATGACAGGAGACTTGTACTTCAGCTCTAGAGAAGTATGGTGTAGGTTCTTGTGGTCCCCGGGGATTCTATGGCACAATTGGTATAATTTGATCATTTGTATCTACTTACTATTCTACGGTTTCATTGCACTCTTCTCCTTCTTCATTCTCATTAAATATCAATCTGAATATTCTACAATTCATGCAGATGTCCACCTTGATTGTGAGGCTAGAATAGCGAAGTTTCTGGGAACTCCAGATTCCATACTCTACTCGTATGGACTTTCTACAATGTTCAGTGCAATTCCAGCTTTTTGCAAAAAGGGAGATGTTGTTATCGCGTGAGTATTTACATTCTTTAGTTATTGAATGCTTCGTATGTAGTCCTAGGTTTTAGTGTGAAAAGATGTTGAAATTACATTGATTTTGCTGAAGTATTGCAAGAACCAACAGCATAAGTGTGGGCTATGCATACTAGATGAGGGTTATATTACATAAGTGTGGAATTTTGCAAGCTTCTCTTGTAACCACTTTGATTCTTTGATATTACATGATGCGTCACTGCGATACGAATAAAGAGAGCCAAAGTATCTTTTTGCTTATATGCCGACACAAAAGCTTCTATGTTGACTAATGTTGCATTGAGTCCGTAGCTCAACTTAGAAACATAATTGATTCGTTGAGTCTATTCACTGTTCAGCTACAACATTGATTTTAGCTTGTAAAGCTCTTTACTAATGCACTTACCATGTTATGCATATGTAGATTAGCTCGTGGAGTCCTTAAAAATTGCTTAGCAAGTTATTTTTCCGTTCCCTTTTTCTTTTAGGAGAGGGAGTGGGGAAAGGAGGTTGTGGTAATACACTTTCCCTCCTCTCAGTTATTTACTTTTTAGGTTGTGACACCTAATACCCCTCAGTTCTAAAATGTATGTAATACCCCCTTGAACTTAATTTTAAGTTGTGTCAAAAAATTATTGGTTTCCCCTTTGCTAGTATCAGTTCTAATTATAATAATAAGTAACCCTAAGACTGCCACCTGTCATCAAATCTCACTATTATTGACATTGTTCCTGCGATCTTTCTTTGCTCCTGTAGGGATGAAGGTGTCCACTGGGGAATCCAGAATGGACTTCAGCTCTCTAGAAGTACCATCATATACTTTAAGCATAACAATATGGAGTCGTTGCGAAGTACTTTGGAGAAAGTAACTCAAGAAAACAAACAAGCTAAGAAGCTTAGGCGCTATATCGTTGTTGAAGCTGTGTATCAGGTATCAGCTGTTTATGTTAATGGAAATAATGATACGAAAGAGCAACTCTGATTTTCTTTTGTTTGGGTGGCATAGCGGTAGTTGAAGGGGAAGTAATTAGTAAAGAAATGGGGGAGGTTAGCTCTAGGCATATTCAGACAATGACCCTCATTTAAACTGCTCCGAATTACCTAGTCAATTATAATGTTTGGAAATTCTTCAAATTAATTGGAGAACTTGTGGCTCGCAGCTGAACTTTCCACGACATAGATCTTATGTGATAAGAATGTGCCACCAAGTCTTAAAGGCAAATTCTATAGAGTGGTTGTTAAGCCGACTATGTTGTATGCGGCAGAGTGTTGGCTAGTCAAGAGCTCTCATGTCCAGAGGTTGAAAGTAGCAGAAATGAGGATGCTGAGATGGATGTATGGGCATACTAGGAGAGATAAGATTAGGAATAAGACATTCGAGACAAGGTAGGAGTGGCCTCAGTGGTGGAAAAGTTGCGAGAAGCGAGGCTGAGATAGTTCGGGCATGTAAAGAAGAGATTTTCTAATGCCCCAGTGAGAAGGTGTGAGAGGTAGACCATGGTAGAGGTAGAGGTAGAGGTAGGCCAAAGAAGAATGGGGGAGAAGTGACGGCACATCTGCAACTTACCAAGGACATGACCCTTGATAAGAAGATGTAGAGGTCGAAAACTAGGGTAGAAGTCTAGTAGGTGGTCGAGCGTTTTTCTTTTTCTTACCTTTAGTATCAATATTATCCTCGTACTCTCATATACCTTGATTTCTATTACTACCGGTTATGTCTTTTGCATTGGTCATCCTATTATTTTGTTGTTATTGTTGTTATTACTTCTTGTTACTGCTTTTTTTCCATGTCACTGCCTCTTGTTATTTGGATTAGGTCATCTTATTATTTTACTGTATTTCTTTTTAACAATGCTGTGATTATGCTTTTTCTGAACCGAAGGTCTATCGGGAATAACCTCTTTACCTTCACAAGGTAGGGGTATACATTATCTTCCCAGACCCCACTTGTGGGATTACACTGGGTTTTTTGTTGTTGTTGAAATTGGAGAACTTGTGAGGGTTACAGGTTCTAAATTATTTTCAAGGTTTTGCAAGGAAGTAATTCATCAAGTACAATGTATTTGGGGTTGCACGTTGTAATCCTGATGTCCTCCTAATCATCGACAAAACATTTTCTTTATGGGGATAACCAACTTGTTGCTTCATAATTTAGTGGCTGCCTATTAATACTCAGCGCAACCCCACCCCCCCCACCCCCCCCCCCCCCCCCCAAAAAAAAAAAAACTCAGTGCACTTTCTACTAAGGGAAATTTTGCTTTGTAATTCCAGATTTCATTTATGACCGTAATTTGTAGAATTCTGGCAAAGTAGCCCCATTAGATGAAATCATCAAGCTGAAGGAAGAATATCGATTCCGTGTATTGTTGGATGAGAGCAATTCAATTGGTGTGCTTGGCAGTTCTGGTAGAGGTCTAACTGAACATTGTAAAGTTCCGGTATGTTCATCATATGTTTTGGTTAATTAACCTTGTATCTCTGTGTACATCCTCTTACGGAATCATCCAATTGCAGGCTGACAAGATAGATATAATAACTGCGGCAATGGGACATGCATTGGCCACAGAAGGCGGCTTTTGCACTGGGAATGCTAGAGTCATTGATCACCAGGTACTAAGGTGTACTCTATCCAATGATAATTCCATTTTCATGATTTTCATTGTCTGCACTTGTATCTCTTTATATATTTTCCAGCTATCTTTTGTTGATGGTTTATTTTGCTTATGTTGGCAGCGCCTCAGTAGTTCTGGTTATGTCTTCTCTGCTTCACTGCCTCCTTACTTAGCAAGTGCTGCGATTAAGGCTATTGATATCGTGGAAGAAAAACCTGAACTTCTTGTCAAACTGAGGCAAAATATTGCTACTTTGACTAAAGGTCTTTGTCCCATACTGATTACCTTTTCCTTCTCCCTTGTCCCCATTATGTGAGTCTAAATAAACTTTTTTTTGTTGGTATAACTGCAGGTCTATCGGATATAAAAGGCTTAAATATAGTAAGTGATCGGCTCTCCCCGATTATATTCCTTACATTAAAGAAGTCCACTGGTTCTTCAAAGGGTGATCTACAAATGCTTGAAGATATAGCTGATCATGTAAGTTATTTTGCTCAATGCACGTTACGTTGCCATCTATAATTTTGAACTCATCATCTAGAGTTACCTCACGAGTTTGTTTTCGTGCAACATCTTATACGCCGTAGGTCTTGAAGGAAGATTCTGTCTTTGTTGTTACTTCAAAGAGGTCAACTCTTGATAAATGTAAGCTGCCAGTTGGAATTAGATTATTTGTCTCGGCAGCTCATTCAGAAGCCGATCTGGTGAAAGCCAGTGAATCATTGAAAAGAGCAGCAGAATCGCTATTGCCAGTTCACGATTGATACTGAAGGATCTAAACTTTCTTGAGATCGCGTGGTTACAGTTGTTGATTCACTACTTGTAGAAATTCTTTGGTCCAAGATTTTGCTTTCATTTCCTATTTCATAATTTACTTATTAGTGGAAAGAACAAGAGAAAACTGAAAGATGATAGTACTATAGTAGTAGTTGAATAGTTGAATGTATAGATAGATATTTATTTCTATTTTGTTGGAGTATGAAGTTAATTTTTGTTGATTTGAAGAGATGAAAAAGTGTGTGTGATTCTATGTACAACTTCTTGTCATTCAATGGGGATGGCAGGTCACCAAGTATGTTTTTGCATTTTCTGGATTAAGTCCTGAAAATCACAAGATCCTATCAAACTGCCAATAATAATTATTCTGAAACGAATTATAGTCTATTGTCCCTTTCAATAAGATAACTCACTTTTTTTTTTCAAGAGTGCATATGATAGACTATGCTTTACTTATTTCTGTTGTGAAATTAACTCAAGAAGACTTTGGGTGTTTTTGATACAACAACAAACCTAGTGGTAATCCTACATTAGGTAGGGGTAAGGTCTGCGTAGATCAAATTGGGTTTGTTGTTGTTGTTAACAAACCTAGTGTAATCTTACAAGAGTCCGGGGAAGATAGTGTTGTCACGACCCAAATTCCCACCCTTTGGGCCGTGATTGCGCCTAACGTTGAACCCGCTAGGC
>ML243981.1:0-22733 GCA_005239495.1 Nicotiana undulata | reverse complement strand
GCGCCTGCGACCCCATCTCCCGCACCTGCGACCTCGCAGGTGCGATCTTCCTTCCACCCTTGCAAAGAAATCCGCCCCTGCGCCTTCACTCTCGCACCTGCGATGTCCGCAGCTGCGGCCCAAGCATCGCAGGTGCGATCGCACCAGCAGTAGCAGCTTCAGCTGCATTTCAAGTTCCAATTCCTCCGTTAAACGCCCAAAATCAAATCCGAGCCCCTCGGGACCCTAACCAAACATACCAACATATCAAACATGGTTATTCAAACTTAGTCGAGCCATTAAAACACCAAAAACAACATCAAAACCATAAATTCTCATCCAATTCAAGCCTATGATTCCCAAAAACTTCCGAAACACGCATTTGATCAAAAACCCAACCAAACCATCTCCGAATGACCTGAAATTTTGCGGGCAAGTCCAAAATGACCTAACGAAGCTACAGCAACTCTCGGAATCCCATTCCGACCCTCGGATCAAAATCTCGCCTATCAACCGGAATTCGCCAAAATACTAACTTCGCCAATTCAAGCCTAATTCTACACCGGGCATCCTAAAAATATTCTGAACACACTCCTAAGTCCCAAATCACCTAACGAAGCTATTCGAACCATTAAATCCGCATTTCAAGGTCGTTTACCAATAAGTCAACTCCGAGTTGACTTTTCCAACTCTAAAGCTCTTGTTAGAGACTAAGTGTCCCAATCCACTCTATTTTCACTCCGAACCCGAACCAACCAACCCCAATACTCCATAAACAGTCTAACCGAGCTACTTCAAGACAGAAATAAAGGAATAGATGCGTATACTGCGTAGCGACGGACCGGGTTGTTACATATTAATGCTTGTATGATTTATTGGGGAGAAGACAGTGAACTTAGCCATTGCAAGTTTTGTCGTCATCCCAGGTACAAGCCTACTAGGAAAATATTTAATTCAAAGAGAAATATTGTGCCATTCAAACATATGTACTACTTTCCCCTTACTCCACGGTTGCAACGCCTATGTGCTTCTGACATGACTGCCGCGCACATGCGATGGCATGCCGAGCATGAAGTTGAGGAAGGTGTGATGCGTCACTGTTCAGATGCACCGGCATGGAAACACTTTGATAACATGCATCCATCTTTTGCAGCTGAAAGTCGTAATGTCAGATTGGGGCTATGCACAGATGGTTTTCAACCATTTGGACAAACAAGTCAACAATATTCATCTAGTCGCCTTGGATGTGTATGAAAGAGTCCTATTTGTTTTTGTCAGTTATAGTTCCTGGGCCGAAGAACCCTAAGCAAAAACTTGATTTTTTCTTGCAGTCTTTTATTGCAGAACTAAAAAATTTGTGGAGTACAGGTGTGGACACATATGATATCTCTAAGAAGCAAAATTTTAACATGCGAGCTGCTTTGATGTGGATAATTAGTGATTTTCCTGCATATTCGATGTTGTCTGGATGGGGTACTGTGGGTAGGCTAGCATGTCCATATTGTATGGAGAATTCAGATGCTTTAACTTTGACAAAAGGTGAAAAACAGTCATGGTTTTANAAAACAGTCATGGTTTGACAATCATCGTAAGTTCCTACCATTGGATCATCCATACAGAACTAATAGAAATTCATTTAGAAAGAATAAAGTAGTCACAAAGCATCCTCCTCCGATACGGTCAGGTGATGATATATTGAAGGAGATAAATGAATTGGGGTTGAAAAAGGTGACAGAGCTTGGGGCTGATATTGTTAATGGCAAAATTAGCAAGTTTTCGGGTTGGAAGAAAAAAAAGCATATTTTGGGATTTGCCATATTGGAGTACAAATCTCATTCGACATAATCTAGATGTTATGCACATTGAGATAAACATTTTCGAGAATGTGTTCAACACAGTGCTAGATGTAGATGGTAAAACAAAAGATAATTCCAAATCTGGAGAAGAATTGAAAGAGTTCTGTCGATGCCCTGAATTACATGCTGTTGGTGACGAATATCCGAAAGTTTGTTACACACTAGACAAGAAGTCAAAAAAAGTATTGTGTGAATGGGTGGAGAATCTAAAATTTCCATATGGATATGTCTCAAATATGTCAAGGTGCGTGGACATGAAAAAACATAAATTGTTTGGTATGAAAAGCCATGATTGTCATGTATTCATGAAAATATTGGTCCCTATTGCATTTCGTGAGTTATTACCACAAAGAGTTTGGGAACCACTTGCTGAGATGAGCACTTCTACAGCAGTTCAAGAAAAGGATATGTCCAGACTTGAAGAAGAAATACCTAAAATACTTTGTAAATTGGAGCGTATATTCCCTCCCAGCTTCTTTGATTCAATGGAACATCTCCCCGTACATCTTGCTTACGAAGCAAGGATAGCAGGTCCGGTGCAATATCGATAGATGTACCCATTTGAGAGGTAAAATTTCATTGATATTAATTCAAGAACTTCATTTTCATCATGATAAATAACTCACAATTTGAGCTTATGTGTTATTTCCAGAAATCTTCGAAAATTGAAAAATAATGTTCGAAATAAGGCACAAGTTGAAGGATCTATATGCAATGCGTATTTAGTTGAGGAAGCTTCATCTTTTTGTTCACACTACTTCGAACCTCATGTTTACACAAGGCATAGGAAAGTTCCACGGAATGATGATGGTGGTATAAGTGAAAGGGATGAACGCGATGGTAATCTTTCTATATTTACCTATTCAGGTAAAGCATTTGGGAGATGTAAACCAAGATATATGACTGAAGAAGAATTTGATGCATCTCATATTTATATTTTATTAAATTTCCCAGAAGTACACCCATATATTGAGTAAGACTTCAAGCTTTTGTTTTCATTTATAGATTAGCAAAATCATCAACACACTTAACATATAATTTTCTTGGATGTGATTCAAAGGAATTTTATTGACTCCCTTCATCAAAATTTCCCACAAATTACGGAGAGGGAAGTGGATAGGAAACTTGATGAAGATTTTGTATCATGGTTTAAAAGATATGTGAGTACTTGTACAATATCCTTCCACTTACCTCACTTATGAGAAACTCTAATTATTTTTCTTATATAGGCACGAGACCACATAGATAATCAGTTCATCAAGTCCCTTGCAGAAGGTCCGTATCGAACAGCGCAACCATGGACTGGTTATATTGTCAACGACTTTAAATTTCACACTAAAAGCCGCAGTTCTTCTAGAGCATCTAACAACTACGGTGTATGCATAAAAGGAACTAATTATAGTCCAGATGATAGTGACTACTATGGTGTGCTAACTGATATCCTTGAATTGGAGTACAAGGGTAGTGAGTATATAAAGAGAACTGTTTTATTTAAGTGCGAGTGGTTTGATTCCACACCAAAGGCAGGAATGAATATTCACCCACAATATAAACTTGTGGATATCAACCATGAACAGAAATTTAAAAAGTATGAACCATTTGTTTTGGCAATGCAAGCGGCTCAAGTGTATTATACAACTTATCCTAGCTTACGGCGTGATAAGAGTGACTGGTGGGATGTGTGAAAAATAAAAGCACGGGGTGTTGTGGACATGCCTCCATCATCTTTACAGTCAACTCCGACAGATGGTGTTGAGCCATTCCAATCTGATGAATATGGTTTAACATTTGGTGTGATACCTGACAATGAAATTGTTCTCCTGAATGATCCAAATGGTGAATTCATAAACATAAGAGACGGGGATGATGATTTAGATGATGAGGTAGAACTTGATGTTGAACTTGGATCGGATGAATATTAGGATGAGGATAATGAGGATGAAGAGCCATATGATGAAAATGACAGTGAATAGAGTCAGTGCTTCAATCTCTTCAACTATTGATTTTACATTTCTAGAGAAAAATGTTCCTAAATTACAGATTTTATGGGTTTTGTTTTTTTTTTTAACTTAAGTATTTGTATTTAATAGTTTTTTCGCTTGCTTGTTTGACCGGTTAACCTCACTTTCATTTTGTGAGTAGTAGTAGTTGTATTTTGCAAGTGCAGTAAGAAATACTTATAAAGTAAATTTGTTCCTTTTCATATGTTTGTCTTTTTAATCTGTCATATCTACATTAATACTTGTATGCCTTATTTTTTCATAACATTCTATTTTTGGAGTAATGTTTCAGTTAATTACACTTGAAATAATATATCAATTAACTACTTATTACTGTATCCAATTAGATTTGATTGTAATTCATCAATTATGTTATTTGTTCATCCACATATGACTTTGGAATTGCAGATATGGAACATAGGGGAGCTGCAACACATAGATATGCTGAAAACATAAATGAAAAATCACAGAGATTTCTTGAGATGTTGAGTCCCACATCTAATCAGTCACCTGAACCTCCGGTTATACAAACGCCACATTCGAATGCAGCTATAAACAGATCCTTACCATCTTCATCTTCTGATCTTGGTACACCTGGAGATGAAATCCGATCAGCAAGTTCGTCAAACACAACTGGTGGTATCCGTGTCCTAGTTACAATCGTCCTTGGAGGGTAAGAGTACAAGTGTCACCTATTTATATTTTTTTTTATTATTTCTGTTTCGGGCTTATCTGGTGTGTATATGTGCATCTTTTCACCATTAGGAGTACATGGCAGGAGATACAATTTTAGTTGATCGTTTGTTGTAAATAAAATACTCAATAATGTCGTTGATGTGTGCTAATAGCTTAATGTTTTTATTTCAGTATCCTATTTTGACTTTGGATTGTTAAATATGAAGTTCATGATTGTAAAATATTGTCTGCATAAGTGTATGACACCACTGTTTCTACTTTATCTTTTGCCATCTTGTACGACACTCTTTCCCACAATTTAAACAGTTCAAAATCTGTGATACCATCTGATAAATAATTTGTTATATTTTTGGAATGAAAAGAATAATATATAAGTATCAGTGCATCTTTGTTAAGTCATACATGATAGTTTGGAATCTGGAAAGATAGATACATATTTAGACTATTGGGACATACATGTTGAGGCACAATTTGTTATAGTATTCTAGTTAGGATGTAACAACTCATTTACTGCAATTCGTTTCTTATTTACTAAGTCTGGAGCTGGGCAATGAAGTCGCTCGATCTGTCACAAAAATCTTCAAGGAGAAACTGGATCATGAAGGACATAATTGGAAGTCTGTTACACCAGAGACAAATGACTTCTATTGGGAAGAGTTTAAGGTAAAGTTATAGTACTAATTATCATTTTAATAATGGACTTTGTTCATTTTAAATTTCTGTTGTATAAATATTGCGTTTCATCTGTTCTGTGCGCATTCCAGAAAATAGTGGTTTGGGGCTTCTGACATATCTGATTTGATTAATACTAGGGTGGGTAACCAAACAAAATCTGGTTAGTAGTCTGTTCTAACCATCTGATTAGTAGTCTGGTTCATCTGTTCTGCTCCCATTCCAGAAAACACTGCAGTTCTTTACTTTGTTAGTTTCTGCACAGATAATTTCAGTAGTCCGGCCTAAAATGTGGGAGAAATCATGATATCGTGAATGAGCTCCTAATTATTTGATCTACTACTATTAATTCTATTGGAAGTAGATTGTTATCCATCTCTTACATCTTTGAGAAACCTTGTAATCATGGTTAAGTCCTTCTAGTTTCGTCATACTGGTGTTGTTTTCTTCAGATATCCTTCTGCCGAGTACATATGTGATACACCCGACATTCTTCTGAAGCACATTGCGGAAGCTCTCTGTCTCAAAAGTCACTCGTTCACTGGATGACTCGTTCACTGGATGATTATTCAGTAACTCCATCCTTCCGACGCTCACGCTCCTAGATGGCTTCAGAAATTCCTTGTACCCCTTCAAAACTAATTGTCTGCTGAATTATTTCAACATCATTATTCTCTAGTTGATCTTCACAAGCTTCTTGTATATCACTTGAACGAGGACTGCCATTGAGATCAGGCACATTAACATCACTCTTTGAATTTTGTTTATCAGCAACACCTGGAGCCACACTTGTCTCCTGATCATCCTCACTCTTATCAGATGCTCCCAGCCTACTATCAGCTTCTTCAGCCTCCTGACTTACTTCAGTATTTTTACGCTTTGTGAATTTATCTGCTCGGTTCTCTATTTTTTCAGTTGCTTCATACTGACAAGGCTCTATATATGGTTTAGTGTTGGCATTTCGCCCATTGGTTTGACGTAATCAGGTCCTTCACCAAGCTCTATGGTCTTGTTACTTGTATTCATCTCCTTAAGCTTGTATACATGTCTATTATTCTCCATAGACGGATGAGAGTGATTGCTCTCAACCTGCTGAGATGCCATGGTTTCTATATTCTCTTTTCTACTGCTTACCACTTCCGGAAACCAATTTCATGCTACATCTCCTTGAGATGGTTCAACATTTTCATTTTGGGTATTCTGCTTAACCGTTCCAGCAAACCATTTTGTTGTCTTGGGATCATAATTCTTTCTTAGTATTTGGTTGATGATCTCTGTTATTAACTTGATTTCTAGATCAGTAAGTTGCCATTGTTGTTGTTGTTATCAATATCTTGTGTTATTTTTCATCTCACCTTCTCAAACAGAAACGATTTCAATGGGACACTGCAATTGAAGGTTCCATAAAGGATAAGTTTATGAGAAAATTGTGATGACCCGAAAATTAATCCCGTATAATTTTATCTAAATCTGTGTGTCGAGGCAGTGAAAGCATCCTTCTTATCTGACCTTGTTGTGTAGCGCAGCCCAGGCGCATAGCCGGGAAGCCTTTATGTGAAAAAGATTGATGAAATAATGAAATTTTAAAAAAAATTATTTTCTGAAAACTATAAAGGCTGTGAAAAAGAAATATGATGGAAACCTGTGTAATTGAGGCCCGTACTATGGTGACGGAGCCAGGATAAATCCAATATGTTTAAATTGAATATCTGTGAAAATTGGTGAGAGACATAGTTGAATTTGATGAGATTTGAACTGAAAGTGGGAAAATTTGAAGGTTGAGAAATTTTATGTGATTTGAGGTGTAATTCGATGTTTATGATAGTGATTCGGTGTTTTGAATACTTGAATAAGTCCGTAACATCTTTCCGAGGTTGTGTGAACTTTTGTTTGAGGTTCCGAGGGCTCGGGATAGTTTTGGGTAGGTTCCGGGTTGCATTACACTAAAATTCACTGAGTATTGCAGGTGCAGTAACAGGTATCTGAACCTGGGAGCGCGGCCGCGATCGCCCTAGCGCGGTCCGCGGTGCTCCCTTCGTGGCCGCGGTCGTCTTACCGCGGACCGCAGTGGTCGAACTTTAGAGAACCTGCAATAAGGCCTTCGTGGACGCGGACCGCGGTGGAGGCCTGGGAGGGGGTACCAATAAATAACATAATTTTCAGCTATTTTCCACTTTTCAAAAACCCTAAAACGTAAGAGGCGATTTTCTAAACACTTTTCTTCTTCAAAAACATTGGTAAGTGATTTCTAACTCAATTTCTTTACTCTTTAACTTCTTTTTACAAGATTGCATCCTAGAATCTAGGGTTTTCATGGGGAAAATGGGAATTATGGGGAAAGACCAAAGAATATCGAAATTAGGGAATTTAGACCTCAATTTGGGGTCGGATTCCAAAACCAATTGTATACCCAGGCTCGGGGGTGAATTGGTAATCGGGTTTTGGTCCGAATTTCGGGTTTGGACCAAGAAGGCCTAGGGTCGACTTTTGACTTTTTGGGGAAAACTTTAGAGAACTCATTTCCATGCATTAGAATTGATTCACTTAGCCTTTATTGATATAATTAAGTAACTTGTGGCTAGATACGAGCTTGTTGGTGGTAGAACCAAGAGGTAAAGCGGTAGTTGAGGCTTGATTTGTGTTCGAGGCATCGAGGTAAGTGTTTGGCCTAACCTTAGCTTGAGGAAATAGGTATAGAGTCTATGTGCTATGTGTTATATCATGTCCAATGTATAGGTGAGGTGACGAGTACCTATATGTTGTGGTCAAGCATGCCCGTGAGTCGAACTTGATAATTTATACCGTGTTATTGATATTCTTTGTGTTATGACTAAATGGTTAATTGGGAGTGATACATTGAGGTTGTTTCATGAAGTGGGGAGTTAACGATTATTTGTTCGGTTGAGAATTTTACTGTTGAAATGATTACTTCTAAGTGAGATTGGTTATAGCTGAGTCCCTTGCCGGGATGATAGAATTTTGTGGATCATTTCTGTACATTTGAGGTTTTCTTACTATTTAATTTTTCATACCAAATTGTTGTTGTTATCATATATTATGCACGAGGGGACATTCCGTGCCGAGTGACTATGAGGCTATGCACGAAGGGACATTTCGTGACGAGTGATTTTGTTATTTATCGCACGAGGGGACATGCCATGTTGAGTGCTTATTACTTATTGCACGAGGGGACATTCCGTGCCGAGTGATTTTATTATTCATCGCACGAGGGGACATGTCGTGCTGAGTGTTTATTATTTATTGCACGAGGAGACATTCCGTGCCGAGTGATTTTATTATTATATTATGCACGAGGGGACATTCCGTGTTGAGCGATTGTGAAGTTATGCACGAGGGGTCATGCCGTGCCTTTTTCTATTTATTTACTCGTTACGAGCTGCTAATTCCTGCCTTACTTCTACATTTCAGTTCTTATCTTATTCTGTTGTTTTGGAAATTGTTACTTCCTTTATCCACAACATGTTCTCCCCGTACCTGTGTTTACTTGCTTATTCCCTGTCATTTCTTCCTGTTATATTATTGAACTGCTCAGGTATTATTTGTTGTCGTGTCCTAGCCTCGTCACTACTTCGCCGAGGTTAGGCTCGACACTTACTCAGTACATGGGGTCGGTTGTACTTATGCTACACCTGCACATCTTTATGTTGTGCAGACTACGCAGCCGGACCCGGTTGACATTGATGGAGGGAGTATCCTTAAGTCCATTCAGGAGACATCGAGGTAGTCCCGCAGACGTTCGTGGGCCTTGGCGTCACCTCTTATCCTTCTTCTTCAGCCCTGTCTTATTCTATAGTTCAAAGACAGTTAAATGTTTTTATTTTCAGACCTTTGTATTTAGTAATCTTTTAGACTGTTCGTGAGTTAGTGACACCAGTTCTTGGTTATGTTTACGGGATTTATTTCGAGGCTTGCTATATAGTTTTGAAATTTGTTTAACTTTCATATTGCTAATCACAGTTTCCTTAGTTATCTTGTTCATTTTAACTGTTGATGAGTTTATTTATTCAAAATGTTGGCTTGTCTATCGGGTTCAACGTTAGATGTCATCACGGCCTGAAGGTGGGATTTCGGGTCTTGACAAGTTGGTATCAGAGCCCTAGGTTGCTTAGGTCTCACAACTCACGGACAAACTTCGTAGAGTCTGAGGGATCGGTATGGAGACGTCTGTACTTATCCCCCAGAGGCTGCAAAGTTAGAAATAACTTCACATTTCTTCTTCTTTGTCGTGCAATGTGATTGTAAATACTAATCGAGTTCCCATTCTACTCTCTCGCAGATGGCGAGGACGCGTGCTTTCCCCGGTTCCGATCAAGCCCGATACTCCTATCACAGCTCCTACAAGGGGCCGAGGTCGAGGCCGTGCTAGAGGCCGAGACCGGGGTAGGGCTCAACCCAAAGCAGCAAGCCCAGTGGAGGATCCTCATGTCGAGTTCACCGAGGATATTCCCGCTCAGACAGTCCTAATTGGACCAGCTCAAGTCCCAGAGGGGTTCATTGCTACCCCAGTGCTTCAGGACGCTCTAGTCCGCTTAGTGGGACGCATGGAGAGTGTGGCTCAGGTCGGTCTTCTTCCTATTGAACCAGCCATCTCTCAGGATGGGGGAGGGACCCAGACTCCTGCTACTCGTACACCAGAGCAGTTAGATCCTCAGTTTTAGACTCCGGCACCTCAAACAGCCGGAGTAGCTCAGCCGGGTATTGTGGCACCGGCAATTGGGGGAGAAACTATGTCAGCAGATGCTCTATGGAGATTGGATAGATTCACCAAGTTATTCCCTACTACGTTTACTGGTACACCATCAGAGGATCCCCAGGATTATTTGGACAACTATTTTGAGGTTCTTCGGAACATGGGCATAGTGGAGTCCAATGGAGTTGACTTTGCTACATTTCGTCTTTCTAGCACCGCCAAGACTTGGTGGAGAGATTTCTGCTTGACAAGACCAGTTGGGTCTTCACCTCTGACTTGGGCTCAGTTCTCCGAGTTGTTCTTGGGGAAGTTTCTTCCAGTTACTCAGAGAGAGGATCTTCAGAGGCAGTTTGAGCGTCTCCAGCAAGGCTCCATGTCTGTCACTCAGTACGAGACCAGGTTCATTACTCTAGCCAGACATGCTATTATGATACTCCCCACGGATCGAGAGAGAGTGAGGAGGTTTATTGAGGGTTTGTCCCAGCCTATCAGACTTCAGATGGCCAGGGAGACGGGTAATAATATCTCCTTTCAGGATGCAGCAGATGTGTCCAGACGCATTGAGATGGTACTATCGCAGGGTAGTGGTCAGGGGTCGGACAAGAGACCTCGTCATTTCGGCCGATTCATTGGTGCCTCATCTGGAGGCAGAGATTCCTTTGGCAGAGGTCATCCCCCTAGGCCTTTTCAGTTAGCACTTCACGTATCCCGCAGTTCACCTTCAGCTCCCCTCAGTGCACCGCCGATTCAGAGCTTTCAGGGTGGTCATTCTAGTCGTCAGGGACAGTTCCAGGGTCAGTATTCTCAGCAGTTGAGGTCTTGCTTCACTTGCGGTGGTATGGGGCACATTTCTAGGTTTCCCCCCCCGAGGTTTTGGTGGTTCTCAGTATCAGGGTTCCCGTGCCATAGTTCCCGCATAAGGTGCACCTTCACCCCCTCAGCCAGCTAGGGATGGTGGTCAAGGTGCTAGAGGTGGAGGTCAGACTCATAGAGGTGGAGGACATGCCACAATAGGTAGGGGTCATCTCGTAGCAGGTCGACCCAGAGATGTTCAGGTTGGAGGGGCTACGCCCCGCTGTTATGCTATTCCTGCCAAGCCTGAGGCTGAGACCTCTGACGCAGTTATCACAGGTATTGTTTCGGTCTGCAACCGAGATGCTTCGATGTTATTTGATCCGGGTTCTACTTTCTCTTATGTGTCTTCATATTTTGCCCTTTATTTGAGCATGCCCCGTGATTCCCTGAGTGATCCTGTGTATGTGTCTACCCCGATGGGTGATTCTATAGTGGTAGATCGAGTCTACCGTGCTTTCTTAGTAGTTATTGGTGGTATGGAGACTCGGGTTGATATTTTTCTTCTGGATATGGTTGACTTTGATGTTATATTGGGGATGGATTGGTTATCTCCCTATCATGCTATTTTGGACTGTCATGCCAAGACAGTGACCTTAGCCTTACCAGGAGTACCTCATTTGGAGTGGAGAGGGACTCCTAGTCATTCTTCTGGTAGAGTTATTTCTTATGTGAAGGCTCGGCGTATGGTCAAGAAGGGTTATTTGGCCTATGTTCTTGATTCTAGTGCCGAGGTTCCTTCTATGGAGTCTGTGCCCGTGGTTCGTGAGTTTCCAGAGGTATTCCCCGCTGACCTGCCGGGTATGCCACCCGACAGGGATATTGACTTTTGTATTGAGGTGGCTCAGGGAACTCAGTCCATTTTTACTCTGCCTTATCGTATGGCCTCGCCAGAGTTAAAGGAGTTGAAGGATCAGTTGCAGGACTTATTGGATAAAGGCTTCATTAGGCCTAGTGTTTCTCCTTGGGGTGCTCTAGTGTTGGTTGTCAAGAAGAAAGATGGTTCGATGAGGAGGTGTATTGACTACCGGCAGCTAAATAAGGTTACTATTAAGAATAAGTATCCTTTGCCGAGGATTGATGACCTATTTGACCAACTTCAGGGTGCTACAATGTTTTCCAAGATAGACTTGAGATCTTGTTACCATCAGCTGAGGATTAGGGCGTCTGATGTCCCTAAGACGGCCTTTCGCACTCGTTATGGGCATTATGAGTTCTTGGTGATGTCATTTGGGTTGACAAATGCCCCCGCTGCTTTTATGGAGTTGATGAACCGTGTGTTCAGGCCATATTTGGACTCGTTCGTGATTGTGTTTATTGATGATATCTTGATTTACTCCCGTAGCCGAGAGGAGCATGAGCAGCACCTTCGAGTTGTCCTCCAGATTCTGAGGGATAGGCAGTTGTATGCCAAGTTTTCTAAGTGTGAGTTCTGGATTAGTTCAGGCATTTCTGGGTCATGTTGTGTCGGTAGAGGGTATTCAGGTGGATCCCAAGAAGATTTCAGCATTCATAGATTGGCATAGACCCACTTCAGCTACAGAGATTCGGAGCTTCTTGGGCTTAGCAGGTTATTATCGCCGATTTGTGGGGGGCTTTTCATCTATAGCAGCCCCGATGACCAGGTTGACCCAGAAGGGTGCCCAGTTCAGGTGGTCTGACGAGTCTGAGGCGAACTTTCAGAAGCTCAAGACAGCCTTGACCACGACACCGGTGTTAGTGTTGCGCAAAGGTTCAGGACCGTATACCGTGTATTATGATGCTTCACAGGTTGGGCTTGGTGCAGTGTTGATGCAGGACGGCAAGGTCATAGCCTATGCTTCTCGTCAGTTGTATGTTTATGAGAAGAATTATCCAGTTCATGATTTGGAGTTAGTAGTGATTGTTCATGCCTTGAAGATTTGGAGGCATTACTTGTATGGTGTGTCATGTGAGGTGTTCACTGATCACAAGAGTTTATAGTATCTATTCAAGCAAAAGGAGTTGAACATGAGGCAGAGGAGGTGGTTAGAGTTGTTGAAATACTATGATATTACCATTCTTTATCATCCGGGGAAGGCCAATGTGGTGGCCGATGCTTTGAGCCGGAAGTCAGTCAGTATGGGTAGTCTTGCTTATTTATCAATCGGAGAGCGACCTCTTGCTTTGGATGTTCAGGCTTTAGCCAACCGATTTGTGAGATTGGAGGTTTCTGAGACTGGCGATGTTTTGGCCCATACTATGGCCTGTTCTTCATTGTATGACCGTATTCGGGCCAGGCAGTACGATGATCGTCATTTATGTGTTCTTAGAGATATAGACCGGCACGGAGGTGCCAAGCAGGTTACGATTGATGATGAGGGAGTTTGGAGGATGCAGGGGCGTATTTGTGTACCTGATGTTGATGGCATTCCTGAGTTGATACTACAGGAGGCCCATAGTTTCCGGTATTCCATTCATCCGGGCGTCGCAAAGATGTACCAGGACTTGCGGCAGCATTATTGGTGGCGTAGGATGAAGAAGGATATTGTAGCTTATGTATCTCGGTGCTTGAACTGTCAACAGGTTAAGTACGAGCACCAGAGACCCGGTGGTTTGATGTAGTAGATTCAGCTTCCTGAGTGGAAGTGGGAGCGTATCACCATGGATTTTGTAGTTGGACTCCCACGGACTCAGAGGATGTTTGATGCAGTGTGGGTTCTTGTGGATAGGCTGACCAAGTCAGCACACTTCCTTCCGGTATTAGTCTCGTATTCAGCGGAGAAGTTGGCAAAGATCTATATGAGAGAGATTTTTAGATTGCATGGGGTGACCATATCCATTATATCAGATCGAGGTACTCAGTTTACCTCCCATTTTTGGAGAGTATTTCAGCGAGAGTTGGGCACACAGATTGAGTTGAGCACAACGTTTCATCCTCAGACGGACGGGCAGTCCGAGCATACTATTCAAATTTTGGAGGATATGTTGCGGGCTTGTGTCATCAACTTTGGTGGTTCATGGGACCAATTCTTGACCTTAGCTGAGTTTGCCTATAACTACAGCTATCAGTCGAGCATTCAGATGGCTCCGTATGAGGCGTTGTATGGTAGGCGGTGTCGGTCTCCAGCCGGATGGTTTGAGCCGGGAGAGGCTGATTGTTGGGTTCTAAGTTAGTCCAGGATGCCTTGGACAAGGTGAAGATCATTCAGGATAGGCTCCGTACAGCGCAGTCCAAGCAAAAGAGTTTGTCGATCGTAGAGTTCGTGATGTAGCATTTATGACTGGAGATAGAGTATTGCTTCGTGTGTCGCCCATGAAGGGTGTGATGAGATTTGGGAAGAAAGGCAAGCTGAGCCCTAGGTATATTGGACCGTTTGAGATTCTTGAGAAGGTGGGGGAGGTAGCATACATGCTTGCATTACCTCCAGGGTTATCCTCAGTTCATCCGGTGTTTCATGTGTCAATGCTCCGGAAATATCATGGTGACCCATCCAATTTGTTAGATGTCAGCTCTGTCCAGTTGGACAAAGACTTGTCTTATGAAGAAGAGCTGGTAGCTATTTTGGACCGGCAGGTTCGTCAGTTGAGATCGAAGAGTTTTCCTTCAGTTCGTGTTCAGTGGAGGGGTCAGCCTGTTGCAGCGACTTGGGAATCCGATTCCGATATGCGGGATCGATATCCCCATCTTTTCCCCGATCCAGGTATATCTCTATGTCCGTTCGAGGATGAACATTTGTTTTAGAGGTGGAGATTGTGATGACCCAAAACGTCATCCCGTATAATTTTATATTAATCTGTGTGTCGATGCAGTGAAAGCCTCCTTCTTATCTGACCTTGTTGTGTAGCGCAGCCCGGGCGCGTAGCCGGGAAGCCTTTATGTGAAAAAGATTGATGAAATAATGAAATTTTAAAG
Organism: Nicotiana undulata; assembly: GCA_005239495.1. NCBI lineage: Eukaryota > Viridiplantae > Streptophyta > Magnoliopsida > Solanales > Solanaceae > Nicotiana > Nicotiana undulata. The sequence continues at coordinate 8,093 of ML243981.1, read as the reverse complement.
AAAACTGTTTTCTGAAAACTATAAAGGCTGTGAAAAAGAAATATGATGGAAACTTGTGTAATTGAGGCCCGTACTATGGTGACGGAGCCAGGATAAATCCAATATGTTTAAATTGAATATCTGTGAAAATTGTTGAGAGACAGAGTCTAATTTGATGAGATTTGAACTGAAAGTGGGAAAATGTGAAGGTTGAGATAGGTTGAGAAATTTTATGTGATTTGAGGTGTAATTCGATGTTTATGATAGTGATTCGGTGTTTTGAATACTTGAATAAGTCCGTAATGTGTTTTCAAGGTTGTGTGCACTTTTGTTTGAGGTTCCGAGGGCTCGGGATAGTTTTGGGTAGGTTCCAGGTTGCATTACACTGAAATTCACTGAGTATTGCAGGTGCAGTAACATGTCTCTGAACCTGGGAGCGCGGCCGCGGTCTCCCTAGCACGGTATGCGGTGCTCCCTTCGCGGTCGCCTTAGCGCGGACCGCGGTGGAAGACTTCAACGAGACATGCAGCAACACCGCGGTCGTGGTCGCATTACCGCGGACCGCGGTGGTCGAACTTCAGAAAACCTGGAATAAGGCCTTCGCGGCCGCGATCGTCTTACCGCGGACCGCGGTGGAGGCCTGGGAGGGGGTACCTATAAATAACGTAATTTTCAGCTATTTTCCACTTTTCAAAAACCCTAAAACGTAAGAGGCGATTTTCTAAACACTTTTCTTCTTCAAAAACATTGGTAAGTGATTTCTAACTCAATTTCTTTACTCTTTAACTTATTTTTACAAGATTGCATCCTAGAATCTAGGGTTTTCATGGGGAAATTGGGAATTTTGGGGAAAGACCTAAGAATATCGAAAATTGGAAATTTAGACCTCAATTTGGGGTCGGATTCCAAAACCAATTGTATACCCGGGCTCGGGGGTGAATGGGTAATCGGGTTTTGGTCCGAATTTCGGGTTTGGACCAAGCGGGCCCCGGGTCGACTTTTGACTTTTTGGGGAAAACTTTAGAAAACTCATTTCTATGCATTAGAATTGATTCACTTAGACTTTATTAATATAATTAAGTAACTTGTGGCTAGATACGAGCGTGTTGGTGGCGGAACCAAGAGGTAAAGCGGTAGTTGAGGCTTGATTTGTGTTCGAGGCATCGAGGTAAGTGTTTGGCCTAACCTTAGCTTGAGGGAATTGGTATAGAGTCTATGTGCTATGTGTTATATTATGCCCAATGTATAGGTGAGGTGATGAGTACCTATATGTTGTGGTCAAGCATGCCCGTGAGTCGAACTTGATAATTTATACCGTGTTATTGATATTCTTTGTGTTATGACTAAATGGTTAATTAGGAGTGATACATTCAGGTTGTTTCATGAAGTGGGGAGTTAACGATTATTTGTTCGGTTGAGAATTTTAATGTTGAAATGATTACTTCTGAGTGAGATTGGTTATAGCTGAGTCCCTTGCCGGGATGATAGGATTTTGTGGATCATTTCTGTACATTTGAGGTTTTCTTACTGTTTAATTTTTCATACCAAATTGCTGCTGTTATCATATATTATGCACGAGGGGACATTCCGTGCCAAGTGACTATGAGGCTATGCAAGAGGGGACATTCCGTGCCGAGTGATTTTATTATTTAATTTGAGGGGACATGCCGTGCTGAGTGCTTATTATTTATTGCACGAGGGGTCATTCTGTGCCGAGTGATTTTATTATTTATCGCACGAGGGGACATGTCGTGCTGAGTGTTTATTATTTATTGCACGAGGGGACATTCCGTGCCGAGTGATTTTATTATTATAATATGCACGAGGGGACATTCCATGCCGATCTATTTTGAGGTTATGCACGAGGGGTCATGCCATGCCTTTTTCTGTGTATTTACTCATTACGAGCTGCTAATTCTTTCCTTACTTCTACATTTCAGTTCTTATCTTATTCTGCTGTTTTGGAAATTGTTACTCCCTTTATCCCCAGCATGTTCTCCCCGTACCTGTGTTTACTTGCTTCTTTCCTGTCATTTCTTCCTGTTATATTATTGAACTGCGCAGGTATTATTTGTTGTCGTGTCCTAGCCTTGTCACTGCTTTGCCGAGGTTAGGCTCGACACTTACTCAGTACATGGGTTCAGTTGTACCAATGCTACACCTGCACATCTTTATGTTGTGAAGCTACGCAGCCGGACCTGGTGGACATTGACGGAAGGAGTATCCTTCAGTCCATTCAGGAGACATCGAGGTAGTCCCGCAGACGTTCGTGGTCCTTGGCATCACCTCTTATCCTTCTTCTTCAGCCATGTCTTATTCTATAGTTCAAAGACAGTTAAATGTTTTTATTCTCAGACCTTTGTATTTAGTAATCTTTTAGACTGTTCGTGAGTTAGTGACACCAGTTCTTGGTTATGTTTACGGGATTTATTTCGAGGCTTGATATATAGTTTTGAAATTTGTTTAACTTTCATATTGCTAATCACAGTTGCCTTAGTTATCTTGTTCATTTTAATTGTTGATGAGTTTATTTATTCAAAATGTTGGCTTGTCTAACGGGTTCAACGTTAGACGCCATCACGGCCTGAAGGTGAAATTTCGGGTCGTGACACAAATGTGTAGAATGATACAAGGGTATGTTATCTGAAGCAAGACAATGTGAGAAGAAGCGCAAAAATATTCCAATATCTATTTGGAATAGCTGGAAGCCTCACTGGGAGACTGAGGCTTTTAAATCTAAGTCCGCGCAATGCTCAAGGAATCGACTAAGTGAGAAAGGTGGCGAAGGGTCTGGTCCCTCACGCCATAAATAGGCTCCAGATCTAACCGAGAACATGCAAGACTACTGGTATATTCATTTCTCTTTAGCCAAGTTATTATTTCTCCAAAGCTAGTGATTATGTATTAATATAGTGTATGTAATTTTCCATTTTAGGCTAAAGAACTAGGAAGACCACCTCATCCACATGAGCTTATGAAGAAGACACATGTCAAGGCGAACAAGGAGTTTGTGGACCAGAAATCTAAGAGCACATATGTAAATTACTATAGCTTGGCTGTCTTTTTTGACAATTAAAAGTAAAGCACCTATCTTGGCTACTAATTCTACCCATGCAATTTCTCTTTACACTATTAGCAGACAAATGGAGCCATGGACCATGCTTCAAACAGTGATAGTATTTACCCTTTGCCAATTTCAATACAACAAAATGCAGCTTCCTACATGCTTCTAGTAGAAAAATGATTGTTTTAAAAATATTATTAACTGTCTTGCAACTAAAATTAGAGGTTGCAGAAAAGCAAAACTGCTATTGTAAAAAACTCTCTAAAAATTTATTAGTTTTTCCTTTCTTTGGATGTCATTTATTTCCTCCTAATGAAGACAATGTGATTCTACTTTTTCACCGACCTAAGATTTGCAGTACAAATTGTTAGTACAAGTTTACCAGTATCAAGTTTTGTTTTAAAAATTCAACTCTTTTCCTGGTCATTTATTCCCATATATGCAACAACTCAAAAGTTGGTTATTTCATTTTAACACAATTGACCTTTTGCACAAAGTACTTCAAGCAATTATTCACATCTCATATAGTACTACTGAAAGTTCATCAATTCTAGCATTACACATTCTCTTCAGTTTGACAGAAATATGTATTGTATTCTTTTCAATTCAAGTTTTGAAACATATAGAACATAATTTGACTTTAGTTGTATTGGTCAAATTCGATAGAGGTAGACGATCTCTAACTGACATACTGATTCTTTTGCATATAAATAGTTAGTGATAAAAATAATGATGAACTTACCTTATACACAGATCATAGTTATATTGAGTTTGGGAAGAGACACGTACACTAATGTAAATATGATCATACATTATAGTATCAAACTATTGCGCACGTTGAGCACGTGGAATGGTTGACCTGTCAGGCGGTCTTACAGGTGAAATAAATAAAAGTTGGCGATTACATATCTCCTATTACCAACTTTGAGGGAGTGATACCCAATATTGGTCTTACAATTTGAACTAAGAAATGTAGAAACTTGTAACCTATAACAGTATATACGAAAAAAAATATAAACTAGCCATATTGATATAAATCGCATGAGCGCCCACTGTCTCCAAATTTGATTCGTCTTCTGCCAAGAGCCGGGTAGATCCTTGTAGCTCTTTGAATAATTTTTTGACATCTTCATTATTTTGCTTGAAAGCTTGCACAAACTTTGAGCACTAAACCAAATGAAAACAATACATCCTTCCATTCACACGATATTCATGCATTGTTTTGTGTGATTCCTTGTTGATTTGTTGAAACTAATCTTGAGATTCCATTGCATCCTTTTATATCTTCTGTTAACTCCCCATATTTGATAAATATCCTGTGAAGCAGCTTCCACAATTGAAACTTCGAGTTGTCCAGGTCTATAGCACAATGAGTTTTCTTTATAATAATGTAGTATACCTTCCTATCATGTAGCGATGTCTAGTATAATATCGATGTATAGTTCCCATGAATCACATCCCGAAAAACTATACATATATAATATAGTGCATATGCCCTTCTGAGAGCCCTCCACCAGGATCTTTTGTACAAGTTCAGTCTTGGTATCGTTTATGATAAAATATTACCTTTCATAAAAAATGTATGCTGCTAGTTGTACAGTTCACAGAGTAATAGTTTTTAAGAAATCATGAAATTGAATTGCTAAGCTCAAGATCACAGAACAAGGACAAAATTTCAGTATTCATCACCAAGAAATTATTATCTACTATTTATCAGACTTATGTAGTGTAAATGAATTTACCATATAAAAAAAATTAAAATAAAATAAAATATATATAGCAGTAATGCCCTTTTAGCCAGTATAAGCACATACTCACATGGCCTCCATAACGTAGGATGAAAACTCTAAAATACGATGTAAATAGCAACTGAATTTATCGAGACAAGAAAAAATACCATTGACACACAATTCAACAAAGTTTAACTTTAAGATGCTGCCTATGACAATCAAGAGTTTACAGTGAAGTTTCCAACAATCCTATATTAAGCACCCCTCCCGGTTTTCCAGACATATTGTGATATCCTTTTTTATCAAAGGCAAGATGTGTGATGATTAATTGGTCTATCAATACATTAGAGAGGGTCTCTTTATCACTCTTCACATTATAAGTTTATTTGTTGTTAGTTCCTTTGTAATGATGGTATTTTGTGTGAGCAGGTACTGTCTATGCGCTGAGCTCTCCTCTCTGCCCCTCTTTTTCCCTCACTTTCTGTCCCTTGCATCTCATCTGAAGGGGTTTAACTAGAAATCTTCACTGTCCGACTTAAGCTATACTAGGAAAGAGATGATGTTTACTGCACTCTTTTTAGGCATTGCTTCTTCCCTGCTTTGTTGTTTTGCTGTACTGCTAATACCACCCAATGAAATTGTATCAAATGGTAATGCTGTACTGCTAATACAGTAGCTTTCTCTGCCAAAAAAAACACAATGTATTTAAGGTGTGGTTATTGACATTTGAGTTCTCAGTTTTGTTGCCTTTCTGACTGTGTTCTTGATGTTTTCTCTTTCAAAAGTTATTATTATAGAGTGTATATCATTTTTTTTTTGTTCAGGATGCCATAATGTCAAAAATTGCGTCTGCGTCTCAACCTGAAGATGGGTCTAGTGAGCCTCCTGAAGTTGATTTCTCACAAATTTATTTGGAGGAAGTCGGTGTTAAGAAGGCGCGCATTTATGGTCTTGGTTCTCAAGCTCCTTTCTATGGGCATGTTGGTGCATCCTCCAGTTCGATATCTCCACTTCAGGATCTAGACTTTAATGCTCGGGTGAATGAATGTGTCGGACATCGTTTGCAAGAAATTAAGGAAGAGATGAAGCATGAGATGAGATCAGAGATAAGAGAAGAGATTAGACAAGAAATGAGAGAAGAAATGCGCGAAGAACTGCATGAAGAAATGAGACACGAAATGCAGCAACAGGTGCGTGAGCAAGTTGATCAACTACTCCAAAATCGTCTGTCGGTCCTCATATGTGGCTTACCTACACCGCCTTCTCGTAGACATGACTCGTCAAATGACACGAGTCATATTTAGATTTATTTTAGCTTCTTTTATGTTAGACACGTCTTGGATTCTGCTTTCAACTTCATGACATATCTTATTATTGTTTATAAAGTTCTAGTATATTTTTTGTATTATTTAAGTGTTTTTTTAGATATTTTAAAGCTTTAAATTAATATTAATACGATTAAAAATAAAAATTTTAATATACCCATTTAATTTGTAATAGTTGGTAACTCATTTACAATTTGTTAGTAAATTTTATGACGAATTATTAACAAATTACTAACGTAATTATTAAAAATAAATAGCCATATTTTCCGACGAATTTTAAAGTTGTTTGTAAATTACCAACAATTTACTAAACAAAACATTTCCATAGCTAAAATTACCAACCGATTGCCAATATATTTTTAAAAATATACTATCAGATTTACCAACCAAGTTGGTATCCATTAGAATAGTTGCTAACGGTATACTAACGGAATTTCTCTTGTTACTATATTTACCAACCAGTTACAAACACAATTTCAATAATGAAAAACCAATTTTACTAATCATTTTCTATCGGTTAGTAAAGTTACTAACAGACTTCCAATCGAATTTTGGTTAGTAAATTTACCAACGAAAATCTTGGACTCAAGATTAAAAAATTACCAACAAATTTATTTAGTGTTTACTAACTGATTTTTAGTTGGTAATTTTACCAACAAATTCAATCAGGTTGGTAAAATTTACCATTGAGCCTTTTAGCAACGGATGAACATTCGTTGGTAATCTGTTAGTAACTCAAATTGCCAACTAATTTAATCAATTTACCAACAATTTCTTTTGTTGGTAATTTGGGATTTCTTTGTAGTGTTGTTTCTTTCACGTACATGAGAATTAATTGTTTGTGGTTTCCATTTCCAGTGAAGAAGACTAAAATGGGGGCCAGCAACTTATCATGATATCAGCTAAAACTCAATTGGTTGATGATTCCTGAGGGTAATTTGTTGTTAGGTTCTGTTTGGTTCCTACAGCAATATGCCATCATCATCACGGCGGTTGGTGCCAAAACCACATGATTAATTTAGGGGTTTCCCAGTCCCTTTCTTAATTATGTCTAAAGTAATACTCCCCAATAAGTGAATAATTTGCTTTTGGCACAATCCATTAAGAAAATACTAAATTCTATATAAAAATATCGAGTATGACTAAACTATCCTTAATTAAATATTTAATTAATGTGAGGAGTAAGAAAATATTTTAGGGATACGTAAGATTATTTTGTAAAAATAAATTGAATTCTTTCTTGATTATATAAATGAATACTTATTTTGGACCAAAATAAAAAAGCAAATTGGTCACTTATTGTGGACCGGAGGGAATATTCCCTCTGTTTTAATTTATTTGACATATTTGATCGGGCAAAAAGTTTAAAAAAGAACTGAGAACTTTTGAGATATATGGTCCTAAACAAGCCATACCATTTGTGTGGAAATAATTCTTTTAAAAAACTTATGGTCTTAAACATGTCATAGTATTTTGTGGCTCCAAAAGCCTCTCATTAAAGGTATAGTAGGAAGTTTATGTTAAATATTTCCTAATTTAGAAAGGATTCATTTTTTTTAAAACGGACTAAAAAAATGGGTTCATATAAACTAGAACAATGTGTTTAAATGGACCGATATATTAGGGGAGATTAGACGTCATGTTGCATAAATTATTAACATGCCTTACAATGTTCACTTTTTTTCCATATATATATATATTCTAGTTATTCGGCACGTGCGTGTACTTCGAGTGTTGTAGTATAGTATATGATAAAACAATATCAATATTATTAAATCAAAGCATAGTAAATAATTGTAAATGGACGAGTAAAGTACAAGCTGAGTGTTTGTCATGATTTGCCATGTAATCTCCCTGCATTAGATGCAATACTACAAATAATGAAGTATTGAGTTGACGAATTTGTTTTAGTTGAATAATTGTCTATATATATATATATATATATACTATATGAAACCAAAAAGAATTAGAAGAAATATGAATCCGAACGATGAA
>ML243977.1:0-11819 GCA_005239495.1 Nicotiana undulata | reverse complement strand
AGAAGACTCTCGGGATCTGCGAACGCCGACAGATATACCTCGTGTCTCCGAATAAATAGATGGATACTCTAAAAATCTCTACTGCTGGCTAGTACCTGGATCTGCACAAAAGAGTGCAGAGTGTAGTATCAGTGCAACCGACCCCATGTACAGAGTAAGTGCCGAGCCTAACCTCGGCGAAGTAGTGACGAGGCTAAGGCGGGGCTTTAACGATAAACCTGTGATATTAATATATGTACGATAACACAATAAAATAATTATGCACGAACAAGAAAATATATCTGAGACAATAATTATAAAACAAAAAGGAAATCTAAACACATCAATTCAAATACTGCATCAATAATAAAATAATATAACCGCCTCTTTCAGGCCTCAGCTATAACCAAATCCTCAAAATTTCCAAGTTATTCAAGCTTTATCTTTGAATAAAAGTAGCACCAAAATATGAAAATAGTACTATAAAATAGAAATTTCAAATATTTGTCTTCCTAAAAACAAAAGNCACCAAAATATGAAAATAGTACTATAAAATAGAAAGTTTCAAATCTTTGTCTTCCTAAAACAAAAGAGTAAAAATAGTCATTTAGCTTTCCAAAACTTTGATTCTCTTTGTCTTGAAAAAACATCAGTAAAATATAAATGTAAATATCCTTCCTTATAACTTTAATATATTTATATTCTCCCTGTCCACCCTTATCGCAGTCATAAATATATTTATTTCTCCTGTCCACCCTTATCACAGTCATATATATTTATTTCTCCTGTCCACCCTTATCACAGTCATATATATTTATTTCTCCTGCCCAACCTTATCACAGTCATATATATATTTATTTCGACTTTCCCGATTCAAGCCAAGCCTCTCACAATACTATTATTTCCCCAATTTCAAATAGAAGATCATATAGCTCGTAAGCTTTAATCAATAACATTTCATAATAAAACCAACAAAAATATAAGTAAACACTGTAACGTTGTCAATCCAGCTCAGTCTTTATATACTATGATAAACTCAAGAGAACAGCCAACATCTTTAACACACTTACCACAACAATTGTAAATAACTCAATGAACCCCAATAAACATGCGAACCTCAACAGTTATAAATAATACACTGCATTTTTATTATAACCTCATCAATAACCTCTCAACCATGAAACCAACAGGAATATCAAAATATATATATATTTATTTCATAAAAACAATACCAAACCTCTCAACCATGTTTATATCACAAGGGAACCAGCTCAACAATCAATACTTTCCAAATAGTCACAACGATAACTAACAACAATTCAACAAGGCCAAATAGTCATAGAAACAATAATGAACATGTAAGTTAAAACAATGATCAAATAAGTGGGGAACAGGTAAGGGGATCATGTTTACCAAACGGTTTGGGTGGTGCATAGATACTCGTCACCACACCTATACACCACACCCATGCAATTCACGTAGCAAACAAGTGGGGAGTCCTATTCCCTCAAGCTAAAGTTAGGCCAAACACTTACCTCAATTCCGCAGGCCACTCACAGCTCAATTATTGCTTTTCCTTTTGAATTCACCTCTAAATTGCTCGAATCTAATCAAAATTAACTTAATATCATTAACTAATGCTAAAGGAACTAACTTTATTGAAAAATATAATTTTTCCTAAGTTTTCTCAAAAAAAGTGAAAACCTGACCCCGGGCCCGCTTGGTCTAAACTCGGGGTTCGGACAAAATTACGTTTACCCATTCACCCACGAACCCATATATACAATTAATTTCTAAATCCGACCTCAATTCGAAGTAAAGATTCAATTTTAATAAATTTTCCTAATTCTATCCAAACCCTCAATTGTTACCATAAAAATTCTTAGTTTTTTATTTAAAAGTGATGAAAAACAATGGGTAATTGAAGGAGTAAAGTTTAGAATTGATTACCTATGACTTGGGAATGATATTTGGTGAAGAAATTCGTTCCTAGGGCTGTGGTGTTCGAATATTTGAAGAAGAAGAAGTCTACCCACTTTGTATTTATTTTTCTGCCAGTTATTCTGTCTCATTTCTCGTTCCTAACGATCCCTAAACTCGATTTTCTTGTGTCCAATGATTTCCTTGTGAAATTCTAATTAATTTAGGCTTTTGAATCACTCAATTTGACCTTATAATGAAGGAGATATGTAGGTTTTAAGATTTGCAAATAATGCATGTTTTTAATACGCCGCCAGGGGCAAATTCGTAATTAACCTGAAAAATCTGGGCAACTTTGGTAAAATGTACATAAAATCCTCATACGATGTCCAAATTCGATGATTTTTTTTGCTACGGGTCCGTAATTACGATACATCTAATACTTCATTCAAAACATAAATCCTAGATCATTTGTTCAATATGATATCATTTATGCTTGAAGAAACGACGTCGAAGCATAAGAAAGAACGAGCGCAACACAACCCAAATCTATTTGAAACTCACCCGAGCCCTCGGAGCTCTAAATCAAACATGCACGCAAGTCTAAAAGCGTAATATGGACTTGCTCCTTCGATTAAATAATGAAAATAACATGTAAAACAACGAATTAAACCTTAAAACTCATTATTTTCCTCAAAAACACTTATAGTTCATAACTTTTCAACCAGATGTCCGAATCACGTCAAACGAACTCCGTATTTCACCAAATTTTAGAGGCATGGACTGGATATCATAACAAATCTGTACTGGCCTCTGGAACCAAAATACGGGCCCGATACTAACGACTTCAAACATTAATTCTTTTCATTATTTCATAAATATTTTAGCAAAACAATTTATTTCAAAAATTGATTTCTAAGGCTTGGGACCTCGGAAGTAGTTTTCGGGCATACGCCCGGGTCCCGTATTTTACTACGGGCTTCCCAGGATCGTCGAAATACAGATCTGAGTCCTTTTACTCAAAATGTTGACTCAAGTCAACTAAAACCAAATTTTGTAATTCTAAAAATTATTGTTTCTTATATTTTAACATAAAGCTTTTCGGTCTCACGCCTGAATTGCGCACGCAAATTGAGGTAGTTAAAATTTATCTTTTTATGGCTAATAAGCCTAGAACGGAGTCTAAATCAAAAAAATGACCCCTTGGGTCATGACAGCGTATTCCCGAAATCGAATTCCGAGGTCCCAAGCCCGAGAAATGAATTTTCAAAAGAAATTGTTTTTCTGAAAATATAAAGGATTTTAAAATTTTGATTATATTTGAAATTTATGGTATCAGACCCGTATTTTGGTTCCGGAGCCCGGTACAGGTTCAATATGATAATTATAATATGTCTGTAAAATTTGGTAAGAAACGGAAGTCGTTTGACGTGATTCGAACCCGTAGTTGTGAAATTTTATACTTTGGAAGTTTTGGAAATTTTCTTTGATTTTAGGCTAAATTTTTTGTTTAAAGTGTTAATTTGGCGATTTGATCGCACGAGTAAGTCCATAGGATGTTTTTAAAGTTGTGTACATGTTTGGTTTAGAGCCCCGATGTAACAACCCAGCCGGTTATTTTGCGTATTAGGACTCCGTTCCTTTAAATGAAACCTTCCATAGCGGTTACTCGTGCTTTATGACTCGGGAGAGCGGGCGGTTCGGGATTTGGGAATGAATTGGATGGTTTAGGAATATTTAGTTCCTTAAGGTTGGCCTATTTGGCCAAGTTTGACTTCGGTCAATATTTTGAGCAACTAACCTCGGAACCGAGTTCTGACAGCTCCAGTAGCTACGTATGATGATTTCAGACTTGGGTATATTTTTGGCTCGGGTTTCTGATGACCGGGGAGCGTTTCAGCGCCCGAAATGGAAATCAGGATTTCCTTAAGGTTAGAATTTGGCCTGGAATGGGACTTCATGCTATCGGGGTCCGAATGGAATTTCGAGACCCCCAATAGTTCCGTATAGTCATTTATGACTTGTCTGCAAAATTTGGGGTCATTCCGAGTAGTATAGACCCGTTCGGCGCAATGAAGCGAATTCTAATATTCTTAAGTTTGAATAATTTGGTTTTGGGTTTGAATTTTGAGTTCCGTTGTTTCTTTTCATGTTCTGGAAGTTCGAGCAAGTCCGTATCATGAATACAGACTTGCCGGTGCTTTTGGACGGGGTACCGAGGGGCTCGGTGGTGTTTTAGACCCCCGGGAGATAAGTTGGAAAAACCAGAAATTTCTCTATCTGGTTTCCTTCTCTGCGATGGCAGAAGGTGGGTTGCGATCGCGGAGAAGGGTTTTGCTGGGCTGCTGATTTATCTTTGCGATCGCAGCCCTTTCACGCGATCGCATTGAGTCGCAGCTGGGCCGGGTGAAATTGTTCATCGCGATCGCAGAGGTCAGACCAGATGGTCTCCATGATCGCAGGACATCTGATGCGATCGCAGAGGTCAGTCCAGTTGCCCTTCACGATCGCAGGCCTAGTGTCGCGATCGCAGTTAAGCATTTCCTGGGCAGTATTTAAATGCCCAATTACGGGTTTCCTTCTTCATTTTCAATACCCAACCTCCATTAAAGCTCCTCAAACCTAGGGAAAAGCTGTCCAAGGTCAAGTTCCTCAAGGTTAGTGTAATTTCCTCTCTAAATTCATGGATTAATTATGGAAAGTCCAATTAGGTTACTTATTAAAATATCAAATCATGGCAAAATTGGGTAGAAAATTCCAGGGTCTGATAATTAGTGAATTATTCTTTTTTAGCCATGAATTCCAAAATAAATTATGTAATTATGATCCTTAGGCTTTGGGTAATTCATTCCTTCGAGAATTTTGCAAAAATTCGAACACGTGGGCCCGGGGTCGAAATCTCAAAAACCTTCAAGAATGCTATACTTTGGAAATTCTTGTTAATTCTTTCTCGTGGTATCTAAATTGATTCAATTGCGCTATATTTGGCTAGTTGTGAGCCGTCGAGGGTAGTTCCAGAGTTTCGTGCGCATTCTTGATCTGGTCGTTGGTCCGAGGAGTGCTTCGTCGAGGTGAGTCTCCTTTCTAACCTTGTATGAGGGAAATTTTCCCCATAGGTGTTCTATGTGTTATATGTTTGTATTCGGGGGCTGCGTGCGTACCCTGTGACGAGAGTCCGCAAGTAGCAACTACTATTGTTATGTCCGGGTAGTTTTAGGATCACAACATGCCTTGTCTTCTACTTTGTAATGATTTATATGTTATAATTCTTGCTTGGATGCAGCATTGTTTCCTTGAATATTTCATTGATTAAGTAGTTGGAAGGATTTGATATGTGAATTGAACCTAGTAATTAGTATACGTAGGTTGTCGCTTTGCAAGTTACATTCTGCAAGTGACGTGTAATTCCTTCCACTCTTACAGGAGCGTGCCGTACGCCACGACGAATATATATACAGTGCACTCCTGGTTCGGGCTGGTCGATCCCGGGCAGTGCACAGGGACTTACTTGAGAATGCACTCTTGATACGGGTCGGTCGATCCCCCGCAGTGCATGGGCAAAGTTACATTATGATATGATATGATTACACTGATGGATGCATTCGTGGTACTGGCCGGTCAATCCCCGGCAGTGCGTAGTTGAGTTATTGGTAAGCATGCACTCTTGGTACGGGCCGGTCGATCCCCGGCAGTGCATAGCCCTTTGGTATGATTACATTATCAGCATGCACTCTTGGTACGGGCCGGTCGATCCCCGGCAGTGCATAGCCCTTTGGTATGATTACATTATCAGCATGCACTCTTGGTACGAGCCGGTCGATCCCCGACAGTGCATAGCTATTCTTCCCCCTAATTCCAGCCAAATGTTTTACTCTTCGGTGCGCGTGCTGCTCGGTATTGTTTCTCGAGTTATGATTTGACGATTGTTTGAGAAAGACTAAAAGGGAAGTTGTTATTATTTGAGTAATTATTTGAGAACTCCTTGATATTTTCTTATTATTTGTACCTTGCTACATGTCTACTGCTTTCCTTATCTCCTGCTTTACTTTATTAGTGCTGGACCTTAGTGAGTATCGAGTCGACCTCTCGTCACTACTTCTTCGAGGTTAGACGGGATACTCACTGGGTACATATTTATATATATGTACTCATGTTGCACTTCCTTTTTCTTTCTTGTACTTGACTTTACAGGTCCGGAGGTTGGTACGTCTAGTTATCCGGTTGGTGATAGATATTGACGGAGTGATTATACTTCACGGTGAGCTGTCCTTCCTGGCGACTTCCTGGAAGCACCCTGGAGTTCCATTGCTTATTCTCTGTCTTTTACATTCAGACCGAGGCTATGTATATATATATTTTGTCATGGTGTATTTTGTAGTTGCCCGTGACACTCGTGACACTAGTTCCTGGAATACACGTCGTGTATATTTTGGGTACTGGGATGTATATCTATATATATGTCTTACCTTGGCTAGGCATAGTCAGGTTATTTACACTATCGCACCAGGCTATAGCATATTTAATTGTTTAAATGTGGTGCGTGTTGACTAGTTTAGATTATATAAGATGGGTAGCACCTAGTGTACTTCATATCGGCTTGCCTAACCCGGTGTTGGGCGCCATCGCGACTTGAATTAGGATTTGGGTCGCGACACCCGAGGGCTCGAGTGAGTTTCGGATAGGCGTCTGAGTGTTTCGGACTTAGACAATCTGGAATCTGTAGCTGTTGCTGATGTCTGAGATTTTATTCTATGCGAACACATGGTCATCCATGCGAATACACAACACAAAATTGGGAGGGGCAGATTTTGCACTATGCAAACGCATAGGACCTGGTGCGAATGCGGAGCATAGGAAATTTGCTCTACGTGAACGCACACTAGTGGCCACGAACGCATAACATAAGAGAAGGGCTGGAGGCTGGGTAGTGTTAAAGTAGTGCGAACGCATCCCTTTGGATGTGAACACAAAGGGTAGGGAAGGGAGCCTATGCAAACACACTGCCCTGGTCGCGAACGCATAGGCTATATTTTTTGCCCAATTTTCTTAAAACAGTAGCATGACGGGACATTTTCAAAATTTCATAACTCACTCTCGAAATTGGGCAATTTTTGAAAGGGAGTTTCACTACAAAACCATAGGTATGTATTCTTAGACTTGTTTCCTTCAATTTCCATTAACAGCCATTAGAGTTTTAGGCCTAAATCATGTTCTTAAGGGTAGAAAATTAGGGATTTGGGTAGACTTAGGGCTTTTAGAATAATTGGAATTTAGACCTAGTTTTGGGGTCGGATTCCAAAACTAATTACATATTCGGGCTCGTGGGTGAATGGGTGATCAGGTTTTGGTCCGGCCCTCGTGTTTTGACTAAGCGGGCCCAGGGCCTATTTTTGACTTTTTGGGGAAAATGCTAGAAAACCTATAATTAAGCACTGAAATTGAATTATTTAGCGTTTATTGATATTATTAAGTCAATAATGTCTAGATACAATTGATTTGGAGTCAAGCTCAAAAGGGAAAGCGGTGATTGAGGCTTGATTTTGGTCATGGAAGTCGAGGTAAGTGTTTGGCCTAACCTTAGCTTGAGGGAATAGGTGTTGTGTCTTAATTGTTATGTGTTAGTATAGTAATCGATGTATAGGTGAGGTGACGAGTACCTATAGTCGGATATTATGAATTATGTGGTTTTTCATTGATTTATTACTTCATTATTTCTTGAGTTTCACTTTGTGGTTATTCATGTTGGTGGAAATTCTTGGTACTAGTTAGTGTTGAGTATTGGTTTCAGTTGAGAATATTCTATGTAAAGATATGTACTTAGGTGAGATTGGTTATAGCTGTGTCCCTTGCCGGGATAATGATAATTCTACTGTTGTTCCCTTGCCGGGATATTATGATTTATTATTGTTGTTTATATTGTTGATTTTCCTTGCCGGACTTCTGTTCTTGATATTGTTTGGGTGAGGAAGAGTGTAAAGCACAAAGGGTGATGCTGTGTATTGATTATTGTGAGGATGAGAGTGTAAAAACACAAAGGGTGATGATGTGCCATATTATGGTATTAAAAGCATGAAGGGTGATGTCATGCCGTTTCTATTAATTTATTGTGAGGGAGAGAGTAAAATCACGAAGGGTGATGTCGTGCATTTGTATTTACCATTTGGTGAGGATGAGAGTAAAAGCACGAAGGGTGATGCCGTGCACTGTTAATTTCTGTGTTGTTATTTACTGTTTTTTAAGTTTATATTTGAATTCTTACCTTAATTCGTTATTTCTATTACTTGATATCTTTTCCCCCAGCATGTTCCCTTTTTCTTTGTACTTAGTTGTGTATTTCCTATTGTTATTATTTTCTCCCTATATTGTTAAATCGCACAGGTTACCTTGTTTTGTCGTGCCCTAGCTTCGTCACCACTTCGCCGATGTTAGGATCGACACTTACATAGTACATGGGGTCGGTTGTAATGATGCTGCACTCTACACATCTTTGTTGTGCAGATCCCGGTACAAGACCCTATAGACATTATAGCGAGGAGACTGCCTTCAGTCCACGTGGAGACACCGAGGTAGTCATGATGGCGTCTGCAGGCCTTGGCGTCCTCTTCTACTTCTTTTGTATTCTGTTATAATTATTTCAGAAACATACGTACTTATTTCATTCAAACCTTTACATGTATTATTCTTAGATAGTCCGTGAGTTGTGACTCCACCATTCTTGGATTTAATTTTTGTGAAATTTCATAAAGGCATTTAAATTGAATTAATATATCTTGCCTCATTTGTATCTTTATTTATGCTAGTGTTGTATTTCACCTGTTATTGAGTAGTAATAAAGGAATAAAGCAAATTAAACATTCATGTCGGCTTGCCTAGCGGGTACAACGTTAGGCGCCATCACGGTCCCGATGGTGGAAAATTCGGGTTGTGACAATATCACTGAAATGCACTTCCATCCAGACTTATGAAATTTCTTCTAAAATGCTAACTTCCACAATATATGCCGAAACGCTCCCAGGTTATCCAAAATTCAATCCAAACATACGCAAAAGTCTGAAATCATCATACAAACCTGATGGAACCTTCAAATCCTGATTCGGAGGTCGTTTACTAAAAAATCAAATCTTAGTCAATTCTTCCAACTTAAGGCTTCTGAAATGATAATTTTCCTTCCAAATTGACTTCGACCTTTCCGAAATTCAATTTCGATCATGCCTACGACTAATTATACCTGAAACGAAGTTGCTCATGTCCTTAAACCGTTGAATGATGCGCTAGAGCTCAAAACGACTGGTCAGGTCGTTACAAGTCGATTTCAGTAAAATTTCCTTTGAAAATGTACCTTTCAACAATTCCCATAGAAATCAAGATAATTTAGTATATAAATGATAGAAATCATTAATAGCCTCTCGGGAAAAAATGTATTTCATAAATCGCCCCTCGGGCTTAACATCACTCAGAATCAGTCACTCAACATGCCTCACAATCACTCAGTATCAGTCCCTCGAGAAACTTCACAGTCACTCATGCCTCCCAATCACTCGTCACTCGGCACTCGACACTCAACACTCAGTAGGTACCTGCGCTCATTAGGGATGTGTACAGACTCCGGAGGGGCTCCTTCAACACAAGCGATATAACAAGCCAAATCATTGCATCAATCACTCTAGCACTCGGCCAATCAATAACATTCTACGATGTGCAGCCCGATCCTATATCATTGTCACGCCCCCAAACCCGGGGAGGTGTGGCTGGCACCCGGTGCCAAACTGGACCGAGCGAACCACTCTGTAACTCGTTCATTCCTTTTGTAACTATCATGGGCCAACATGGCCAGAACGCGTAATGTACAATTGCAAGTGGGAAAACATTGTATTAATGAATCATTTTTCTTAAAACATGAATGCATATTGGTTGTCAAGGCCTCTGACATACAGTACAAATTGAACCTTTTTCTACAAAGCCTCTAAGAATACATAAACATCAAAAAGGTCGGGACAGGGCCCCACCATACCATTCAATGCATGACCCAATTATACTGACCAAATAGGCAACTCCGGAGCAAGTGGAGTGCAGCAACACCTTCCACTGAGCTAATAGCCTACTAGGAGGACTGTCAATCTGTCTATCTGAACCTGCGGGCATGAAACGCAGTGTCCCCAAGAAAACGTGTAACGACTTGACCGGTCATTTTGAGAGTTAGCGCCCTGATCCCCTGATAACTGTGTCTTCCATGTCTTATTATGCTAACGGAATGAGTCAGAGAGTCGAGTGATGAAAATTGGAGTGTTTTCAGACATATAGTCCTTTAAGGTGAGCTTTAACCTTAAAAATTGGATCGTAGCGGGAGTTGTGTGAAGACGGATCTGTAAAGGAAATCCGTCAACTCCGTTAGCTCCGTTGAGTGATTTTAGGGTTGGGAGCGTGTTCGGAATGTGTTTTTGAGGTCAGACGTAGACTTAGGCTTGAATTGGCGAAAGTTAGAATTTCGGCAATTTCGGCCGATAGGTGAGATTTTGGTATCGGGCTCGGAATGGGATTCCAAAAGCGACAACAGGTGCAGAATGTCATTTAGGACCTGTGTGCAAAATTTGAAGTCATTCAGACGAGTTTAGATGTGGTTCGGTGTCGGGGGTGAATTCTTGAAAATCCCTATGATTCTTAGGCTTGAATCTATGCTTTTTTGGGTATTTTGATGTTATAGGACGTGCTTTTAAGGCTCGACTAAGTTGGAATAAGGTATTGGGGTCAGTTGGTGGTTTTGGTCGAGGTCCCGAGGGCCTCGGGGTTGTTCTGGATGCTTAACGGAAGAATTTTGGACTTGATGAATTGCTAAACCAGGATCCTTTTGATGTTTCCGCACCTGCGATTGAAATTCCGCAGGTGCGAGCTCGCAAGAGCGGCCCCCTAACCGCAGGTGCGAGGTTGGGCCAGGCCTTCTCAGTCTCTGCAGGTGTGATTGGGTTTCCGCAGGTGCGGAGCCGCACCAGCGACAAAAGGCCCGTAGGCGCGACCTCTGTCCAGCTTAAGTGAAACCCGCACCTGCGATGCCTTTTCTGCAGGTGCGGTACTGCAAGCGCGGTAAAAAGGACCGCAGGCGCGAAAATCCCTGTTCTTATTCCAAAATCCAAAGGTTATGTTATTTCACCATTCTTGAGGTGTGGGAGCTCGGGAGAGACAATTTTTGAGAGGATTTTTAGTTGGGTAATCAAGGTAAGCAATTTCTAACCACCATAGGTTAATTTCCATGTTCCTAATCTTAATTCCCACCCGTAAATCATGATTTTGAGTTGAAATCGGGGGAAATTAGAATAAACTTCTTAAATCTATTTTTGGGGTTTTGATGGGGTATTTGACCTCCGATTTGAGAGATTTTCATATGGTTTGACTCGTGAGTGAATAAGGAGTTATAAAATGAATAGTTTACCCGATTCCGAGACGTGAGCCCGAGGGGCGTTTTGGTCAATTTTTCTAAATTCGCGTATTAGTTCCGAATTTATTAGTTACTTTGATTTCTTGAATTTATATTTACATTATGCCATCAAATTGAATTGATTTGGGTCACCCGGAGTTGGATTCTCGTAGCAAGAGCGTGATTATTGATTGATTTGCATAGTCGAGGTAAGTGGCTTACCTAACTCTGTATTGGGGAATTTCATTTAGATATTTTGACAGGTTTTTACTATAAAAACCCCGTGTACGTGAGGTGACGAGCGCGTGCATGGGACATTTTCACGGAAATTCCATAGTTCTTTCTATAACCTGCCTAAATTTCAATTCTATTATTATTGTCCTCGATTGAGTTGAATAACAATTTAATATTATATCATAACCACTAATTTTACTTGATTTTTCCCTCATTACTACTGTTTGAACACAGTTTAAGTACTTTACCCGTATTTACTAATGATTTTTCCCAAACC